>SJYC01047782.1:0-10653 GCA_006408675.1 Madoqua kirkii | reverse complement strand
CCTCTTCACTTTCTGCCATAAGGGTGGTGTCATCTGCACATCTGAGGTTATTGGTATTTCTCCTGGCAGTCTTGATTCCAGCTTGTGCTTCCAGCCCAGCGTTTTTCATGATGTATAGATCTAATAATTAAGTAACATCTATCACCACACAGTTGATACCTGTGTCAGGAAGATCCCCTGGAGAAGGGACTTGCAACCCACTCCAGTATTCTTGCCTGGAGAATCTCACAAACTGAGGAGCCTGGCAGGCTCCAGCCCATGGGATTGCAACAAGTCGGACACGACTGAACAGCTAACACTTAGCTAGGAACGTCTGAGATCTACTCTTAACAGACTGCAGGTGTGCAGTATGGTGTTAACTGTAGTCATGCTGGACAGTGCATCCTCATTGCTATCATATTTTATAACTGGAAGTTTGTATATTTTGACCCATTTCATCCATTTCCTTCCCATCCTCCTGCTGCCTCTGGCAGCTGCTCACGAACTTACTTACTTTTTTTTTTTTTTTTTGGCCATACTGTGCAGCATGCAGGGTCTTAGTTCTCTGGACAGCCACTTACGCAAGAGTGAACTCATGCCCCTGCGGTGGACACTCAGGGTCTTAGCCACTGGATCACCAGGGACGTTCCCACATGGTAGTTCTGTTTATTTTGTGAGGAATCTCGTACTCTTTTTCCTTAGTGGCTGCCCTAGTTTACATTCCCCCACTACAGTGCATGAAGATTTCCTTTTCTCCACATCCTCACTAGCCGACCCTTGTTATTTCTTACCTTTTTGTGCAGCTGTTGTGTTAGGTGTGAGGTGACATCTCACTGTGGTTTCGGTCTCCATTCCCCTCAGGAGTAGTGATGCTGAGCACCTTTTCATGTACCTTGTCTCCGACAAGACGTTTATTCAGGTCCTCTTTTAAAGTTGCACTGCTTGGTTTTCTTGGTGTTGAGTTGTAAGTTCTTTATTTTGGGTATGACGCCTATGGCAGACGTACGATTTGCAAATATTCTCTCCCATTCAATAATCGGCTGCCTTTTCGTTTTGGTGATGGTTTCCTTTGCTCTGCAGGAGCTTTTTAGTTTGATATAGTCTAGTCCCTTTTGTTTATTTTTACTTTTGTTGCCTTTCCTTTGTTGTCAGATCTGGAAAATTCATTGACACACTGATGTCAGGAATGTGCTGCCTGTGTTTTCTTCTAGGAGTTTTATGGTTCCATTGTGAATTTTTAATTCAGACGTATAATACCGTCTTTTAGGTTCATCGTTTTTTGCATGTGGCTGTCCAGTTTTCCCGACACCGTTTATTCACGAGACAGCTCTTTCCCCGTTGCATGTTCTTGACTCTTCTGTTGTAAATTAATTGACCATATGTATGTGGGTTTGTCTCTGGGCTCTGTTTGCATCCCGTTGATCTGTTGTGTCTGTTTTTGTGCCAGTCCCATCCTATTTTGATCACTGTGGCTTTGTATTGGATTGACCAAAATGTTCATTTGAGTTTCTCCATAACATCTCATGCCCTATTAGCTAACATCATACTCAGGATTAAAAATGAAATTTTCTGCTATGATAAAGTACGATGCTTCACAAGCAAATGCTCAGATGACTTCTTTGGTGCTCTTTATCATCATAAGTATTTCTAGAACAAAAGAATTGTCAGTTCTTAGCCACTAAAGAATAAATGTCACTAGAATTAACATGAGCCGAGAGGCTGCTGAAAGAAATGCCAGCGTTGATGTTTGTTTTTTATTAGCTATCTGTCATGAATAATTTATCTATGGTCTGTATAAAACAGGCATTATCATATTTTTAACTGACTTCTAAGAGGTTGGTCTCTACCTCCCTTAGAGAGACCTAATTAGCCAAGGGAAGACCAGGGACCCTTGTGTAAAACCAGTGATAGAGAGTTACTGTGAAATTTGGTGATCCGTAACAGAAGGTGTTGTTGTTTAGATACCTCTCCTTTTTTGGTATTTAATTTGTTGCATTTGGCATTTAAATTAAATTGAAATCTTCATTCATTCATGTATTCATTCCTCAAATACTGACTGAACATCTGCTATGCACCAGGCATTGTTTTTGGTCCTTTGGTACAGTCGTGAATGAAAGAAACGTGGGCCAGGCTTTATGTTTAGTTGGCAGAGCAGACCTGGCTGGTCTGAGGGTCCCCTCATGGGGGGGACTCAGCTCTAGTCATCAGGCTAGGTCGCAGCAGTAAGGCCGGGGAGAGCAGTTTTACCAGGAGTGATAAAGACAGTGATAAGACCATTTTTATACCTGTCTTTTTTTTTTTCTCCTAGGGAGAAATTGGAAGAAAAAGCCAAATTATATGAAAGAATGACTAAAGGAGACTTTATCGGTAAATATAATTATTTATGCGTCTTTATTATCTGTAATTCATACAACTCTGTGATATTTTCTTATATTTGTTAAAATAATTATGAGAATAGGGAAAAACCTAAATAGATTTGACTTTCTGTGTCAACATCTTCCTAACCCAGGAATCAAACTGGGGTCTCCTGCATTGCCGGCAGATTCTTCACCAGCTGAGCTCCTGGGGAAGGCCTGAGTGTCAGCACAGAGATAAGAAAATCAGCAATAGTCTTTAATTTGCCTCGTGAATGCTGGGCCTGTTAGGCACTATACAGGGCCAATCAGTACAGTATTAGCCAGATTCTCTGCCTCTCTCCTCAACGGAGGCATCATCAGTGGAGGGAAATGGCACAGAAGAGGACAGGTTTAGGGGAAAAGGTCTAAATAGGCCATGATTACAAACAGTTATGGCTATATTTAAGAAAAAACAACCTGAGAGGAATTATGGTTATATCAGAGTACTGGAGTTATTACTTTTCCCCTGTTTTTTTTTCCTCTGTGTTTAATTTTATTCTTTGAAGTGCTTATAATTTTTTGCTTTTGTAATTGACATTTTCAAAAGTAAAACATTTTTTACTGTGCTGCATGGCATGCAAGATCTTAGTTCCCCGACCAGGGATCGAACCCGTACCCTCTGCAGTGGAAGCTCAGAACCTTAACCACTCTGCTGCCTGGGAAGCCGGGTATAGTTGCTTCTAAGATAACAATTAAAAGATCCTCCCTCCTCATACCTGCCCCACAAAAAAGGAAGTGCGGCCTAGAGTTCAACGACAATGAAAGATTTTACAAGGCAGTGCGTCTCTACGCCTTCAGAAGGCATATGTGGAAGTCTTTAGGGAGAAGGTGGCTCTGATGGGGCTCTTAAAGGTTTTGGAGAACTGGAGAAGGGCTTCTATAGAGAGGAATGGGGAAAGCAGAGGGAGGAGAGGGCCAGAGCTGCCTGGGCTGACTTGGGGGGCTAGGGCTGAGGGCCAGGCGGGGGAGAGGAGGGGCTGGACCCTGACCACGGCTGCCCAGACACCAGAGCCACGTTCCTGCTGGAGCCCAGCAGGGCCAGGCTGGGTGCTTACGAAGCTGAGGGTCCTGGGGGGGCCCTGCCTTCCCGCTGAAGAAGCAGCAGGTGTCAGCCAGCACTGTTTTGTGGTCTTTTTTAACTCAGCTCTGGGTAAATGTATTTCTTTCCCAGTTGAATTACATGTTCTTGTGGCTAAAAATATAGTCTTTTTTCATTTGATTCAAACTTTATTTATATTGTTAATATAGAGTCAAGACAAAGGAGTATGTGGGCGTGGAGACTTGGTTCTTTCCATACCCGCAGGCCCACCTCCTGATGGGCTTATTGGACCAGCATGTTTGGGCAAGTTTTGGAGCCTCAGTTATTTTCCACTGTACAGTGAGGGTAACATCAGCCCCTGGTAGTAGGGAACCTACCGTCTGTTCCTTAGAGCTTAAATCCAACAGAGTGAAACTTGATGCGTACATGGTTCACGAATGCATCCGCTATCCTGTGTTAAATGGGATCATGGGTTACTATTTAACTTTCAGTGTAGGTTTCAGCTCAAATAGGTAAGGCCTGCAGATAGATGGCACATTAGACATTTCTGTATGCCCTGCAGGTCCTGGCCCCATGCCTCACCTGAAGGTGGTGTTCGTGGATTGAAAAGAATTCAGATGACTTCTTTTACCTATGTTGGGACCCTTCAACACTTGGCATTGCACAGCAGTGTACCCGGGGTTATAGAATATGACCCACGTGGCTAGGGATGGGGAGTCCCTGAGTCACAGAGGCTTGCTGAGCAATGCTGCTTTGCCTCTGTGTGATCTGATGGCTAGATGAGTCTCTTGAAGTCAGACACTTTTATCTTCTAGTCTTGTTATTAATGAGGCAGCAGAAAACTGCAGGCTTTTAAAGATGTTTTTTTATGTGGTATATGTGTCCAGTGGCCTGTCTACAGCTTCTCTGTCAGGCCCCCAGGAGGCTCTGTGCCTTTGAGCTTTTAGGAGGCAGGTGGAGACCTCGACTGGTGAACTGTCAGGGGGTGTAGCCGCCCAGTGGTGACTGTGCCTGCTTCATGTTAGTTCCACGCATCTGAAAATTGATCTCTGTGTCCTAGATGAAGAAGTGGAGGATATGTACCTTGTGGATTTCACACAGAAGATGATAGACAAACACAGAGAAATGGAAGCGATTGGTGCCAGTAGAGATAACAGGAAGACCGAAGAAAGAGACGATGATGAAGAAGCTCTTTCTGAAAAAGATATTCCTCCGCCCCAGGATCCCGGTGAAGAATGGTTGGTGATATGCCATTTGGTTATGTTACTGTTGTCAGACTTGGGCTCACTTTCTGAGAGCCATGTTATTTCGCTGTTATCCAGCCATTTCTCTCTAGTCTTTCTTTAGAGACTCCACTCTGAGTAAGACTGCATTTATAGATGTAGACGTAGTAGCTGCTACTTGATGTGCCAGGCACTGTGCCAGGCGTGGAGGCGTTGTTTCCCCTGTTTCACTGATGTGAAAGAGTTGTTTAGACAGAAGAATGTTCCTTTCTACCCACCCTGCCGCCTTACCCAGATCCTTATTCAGGCCTCATCATGTAGATAGCATGAGCTCTGTTTCCAGTGAGAACGGGCTGGCAGAACTGATCGGGTGAGCCTTACCCTGGCGGTGGCATTTCCTGCCAGTTTGGTTTAGGGGATCCCGGGCCTGTGTCTGGACAGCTGGAGCTCTGCCTTTCACTGCTGGTACGGTTGTGACCGGTTCCTACCCTCTCGTGGCTTCAGTTTCCTCGTCTGCAGAACAGGGATGGTGATGCCTAGTAGGTGAATGATGGAGAAACCAAGCTAGTCTTTCTGTACAGAAACCGCAGAGGAAACGCCATACCCAAGACCTAAGCCCTTGTGCCGAGGGGCTGTGATTGCATGCAGGTGCACTGATGCCGTGTTCCTGGGAGTGACCCTGCCCGACCCTTCCTGCCGGTGTGGAGCCCGTCCCTCCCCGCCGAAGGCGCAGACGTCCACATCAGGGGCGTGCTTGTTAGGAACTGCTTCGGGCTGTCCGCAGGACCTGCTGATCTTTTGTCAGCCATTCCCCCCACGGGAAGGAGTCTTCTATGGGTGAAGGGAGTGGTCCCCACTGCTCAGGAGCGCGGGGAACTTGCGTCTTCATGCTGCAGAAGGGTCTTCTTTCCAGCCTTCTGAAGCACTTGCGTCTGAGGTGGGCTTGGTGGCCGTGTGCTTGCTGTAGCAGTCCCAGACGAGTGGGTATGATGCCGTCTCGTCATGCTTTGCTCGTCTAAGTGGTCTTTTCTAGTCTGAATGGTCTCTCCCTCATCTGGACTCTGACAGCACTTACACATGCTTGCTCCCTTGGGTCTTGTTGTTTGGTCGCTAAGTTGTGTCTGACTCTTTGCAACCTCATGGACTGTAGCCCACCAGACTCCTCTATCCATGGAATTTTCCAGGCAAGAATACTGGAGTGGGTTGTCATCTTCTCCTCCAGGGATCTTCCTGACCCAGAACTAAACCCCACATCTCCTGCGCCGGCAGCTGGACTCTTCACCGCTGAGTGACCTGAGGATTCTGTATTGACACGTAGCTGGCCTCATTACCAGAAAAGGGTTGAGGCAGACTTTGGTGCTTTCTAGATCCTGCCTGCTGTCGTCAGGAGCGATTCAAGGGCCTGTGCCCTAACTCCCCCCGCGCCCTGTGAAGAGGGCATGACTGAGCCCTCCTCAGTGCCCTCCGGCCTCAGGTGGTTGCTCCCCTGAGAGCTTGTGCGCCGATTTGTGTTGCTGGCTGCTCTCCTGCCACTTGTGTTTCAGCGAGATCTGTATGTTTTGGAGGCCTTCTCCAGAGACAAGATAGCATATGATGCTTTCCATAGCAGAAATCTTGTCTTCTTTGAAAGGTTTAATGTCTCCCCCGCCTTAATGCCTGTATGATTACAGCCAGTTTGTTATCGATTTGAAGACCTTGAAGGGCGACTGAAGGTGTCACGTGCCCCATAGGGTGAAGAAGATGCTCCGCAAGCAGTTCTGACACTATTTTTTTGTTTCTAAATTAGGTTCCAGAATTGTAACTGCTTGTAAACGCCTTTGGCAGTTATGTTCCAGGTGGTGGAAAATCTTTCCACAAAAATACTGTAAATAAGTACTCAGACCATCTGGTTAGGTGGTTTTGGTTCTCTATTCATTGAAGGAAAAGAAGAAAAGGGAGAAACTGCTTTTTGCTGTTGGAGGTTTGATTTCTGTGGTCATCAGCTTTAGGGCTGTAGTTGTGGATTCCCGAGCTCACCTTTTAAATCATAGGCTGACAGTTGGACTTGGCCTGTCCAGCTGGAAAGAAGAGGCTCACAAAGCCACAAGCCGCACGCGTGGGAATCTGGACTCACAAAGCCACAAGCCGCACGCGTGGGAATCTGGACTCACAAAGCCACAAGCCGCAGGCGTGGGAATCTGGCCTTGGGCTGGTTTCGTTCAGCAGCAGTGCTGGCCCTTCTATGCTTTCAGCCTCCCGCCAGAGGGTCTGGAGGAGTCTCGAACTGTAATTTAAAAACATTAGAAATCTTTTGCATCATAATGCAAACGAAATGTTATCCATGAAAACCTGCCCCTATTTCCTGTTGTGGGCATCGGAGTACTTCACTGGCCTTGCTGGCTGCCTGGTTTCCCTGCCTGGTACATGAAACAAGGTACTTACTTCTGGCCAAGATGAGGAAAGAAGAACAAGGGCAAAAGATAACAGACTGGCCCACCGTTGAGGCCCTTTTGCAGTACAAAGTGTGTGTTGCCTTGGCTTCCTCTTAGTTAAAAAGAGTCTTTCAGAATACTTCTGTCCAGCACGCCAGGCCTCCCTGTCCATCACCAACTCCCGGAGTTCACTCAAACTCATGTCCATTGAGTCACTGATACCATACAACCATCTCATCCTCTTGTCTCCTCCTCCTGCCCTCAATCTTGCCCAGCATCAGGGTCTTTTCCAATGAGTCAGTTCTTCACATCAGGTGGCAAAGTACTGGAGTTTCAGCTTTAGCATCAGTCCTTCCAGTGAATATTGAGGACTGATCTTTAGAATGGACTGGTTGGATCTCCTTGCAGTCTAAGAGACTCTCAAAGAGTCTTCTCCAACACCACAGTTCAAAAGCATCAATTCTTCAGCGCCCAGCTTTCTTTATAGTCCAACTCTCACATTCCTCCATGACTACTGGGAAAACCATACCCTTGATTAGATGGACCTTTGTTGGCAAAGTAATGTCTCTGCTTTTTAATATGCTGTCTAGGCTGGTCATAGCTTTTCTTCCAAGGAGCAAGTTTCTTTTAATTTCATGGCTGCAGTCACCATTTGCAGTCATTTTGGAGCCCCCCAAAATAAAGTCTGTCACTGTTTCCCCATCTATTGTTACCCCATCTATTTACCATAAAGTGATGGGACCGGGTGCCATGATCTTAGTTTTCTGAATGTTGAGTTTTAAGCCAACCTCTTCACTCTCCTCTTTCACTTTCTTCAAGAGGCTCTTTAGTTCTTTGCTTTCTTCTGTATTTCTATTAAGAAAATTTTAATCCACTGGGAAGAATTGTATCAATTAGAAGAAACATAAAGGAAACAAAAAGCATCAAATTTGGGAAGACTTGAGAGCAGGTGAACAAATAGAGTCTGGTACAGAGCATAGTTACTATGATGCTGAGAGAATATTTGAAAATGTGTTCAGTTCAGTCGCTCAGTTGTGTCCGACTCTTTGCCACCCCACAGACCACAGCACTCCAGGCCTCCCTGTCCATCACATGAGTTTGGGTAAACTCCGGGAATTTACCCAAACTCCATTGAGTTGATGATGCCATCCAACCATCCCATCCTCTGTCGTCCCCTTCTCCTCCTGCCTTCAGTCTTTCCCAGCATCAGGGTCTTTTCCAGTGAGTCAGGTCTTTGCATCAAGTGGCCAAAGGATTGGGAGTTTCAGCTTCAACATCAGTCCTTCCAGTGAAGCCAGAACTGATCTCTTTCAGGATGGACTGGTTGGATCTCCTTACAAATGTGTAAACCAGGTTAAAGTAATTTCTGAGATACTGCAGTGGGGGTCTGTGTGGAGTTTTATCTCTGAGATCAGAGATAACACGTGATCAATCATTTTCTACAGTTTCTAAAACTAAGGTTTAATCAAGGGTGCAGTGAACCTGTTGTGTGTCAACTTTTAAGTGTGAAGAGCATGTTTGTACCAGTGGTGGTGGTCTCTCAGGCTGAGGGTTTTTCTTAGTGATGTGTGTTAGTTGATCAGTCATGTCCGACTCTGTGAGCCTGTGGACTGTAGCCGCCAGGCTCCTTTGTCCATGGGATTCTCCAGGCAAGAATACTGGAGTGGGTTGCTGTGCCCTTCTCCAGGGGATCTTCCCGACCGAGGGATCGAATGTGGGTCTCCCGCACTGCAGGCAGATTGTTTACAGTTTGAGTTACCCAGGAAGCCCTGGGTGGTGGGTTTGTGATGGAGCCTGTATTAGCTTTTCATTGTCCACCAACTCCTTATCTTCGGGAACAGTATGCTATGTACAGATTTTCACGTCTTTTCACTTTCATTTCAGGGTGGATTATGTGGATTCTTTAGGGCGATCCCGGCGCTGTATGAGAAAGGATTTGCCAGATCTGCTGGAAATGGATAAAAATCTTCAGGGGAGGCTGTAAGTGTGTGACACACAGTGCTTTGCCCAGGTCTGACATGCAGACACAAGGATTGTTTTGTGAGCGAGGCTGTTTTTAGTTAGTTTTCTTCTGGGCTCTGTTGTAAGAATATTTTTTAATGCGTAAGAATGTTTGCAGAAGTACTTTTTTGTGGTTAGCTTGCATATACACACATAGTCCACAGTCAGAGAACAACCTGAATGGTTGATCAGTTCACACCAAAAGGAATGAGCCAGAGCCTGTCTGTTTACTTGTGAGGATGTCTGTCTACAGAGTAACGGAGAGTGAGCCCAGAGTGAATGAACAAACCACCGCGTAGAAAGTGTGTTTAAGAATATAGATTTGGTTATCCCACAGCAGATGGAGTCATGGACCCAGACAAGGTGGGGGCGGGGAGGGAGGTAGCTTAACTCTTTATACCTTTTTGCATTTTGAAGTAAGAACTTATGGCTAGATTTTTTTCAGTGGTATCTAAAGAGGTAATTTGCTAAAACCTCACAGAGAATAAAATTCTTCTTACCAAGGGCAGCTATTGTGTGAAAAGTGTTGGGAGAAGCTCCACCTTGTCCATGTCCAGGTAGGCCTGGGCTTGGCACAGGGAAGGAAGTCGGGGAGCCCTGAGCCACCGCCTGGGACACCAGGCACTACACGGGCCCCACTGAGGCCCATAGTCCCTCTCCGTGCCTGGCCTGCCCCTTCCACTCAGCCCAACACCAGGCTGGGAAGGAAAGTGATGTGAGTGCTGAGGCACGACTTTATTATGCCAATATAACAAGCTGCCTGCTTGGATTAAAGTGTGGAGGAAATAGTTTCCCGGTGATACTATGAGTCAGAAACCTCCGTAAGGAGCTGTGCTCTTCAGAGCTGGAGTTACCCGTCCGTGACCCCGAACGCCTGAACTGCAGCGCCCTATGCTGCAGCTCTCACCTACGGTGGCTCTTGCTCTGCCCTCCTAGTTTCGTTAGTCCTGCGAATGAGAAGGCCTTGCTGTCTGAAGACATGAGAAAAGAGCTCCAGCGCCAGCAATGGGAGGAAGAAGAGAGGGAGGCCCTGAGAAGGCCAATGGGGCCCGTACATTATGAAGACATCCGTGAAAATGGTATAGTCATCTGGCAGATTTTTAAGTCATTTTTTATCTTGAACGTTTAAATGGCAGGTGGGAAAGGAAGTATTCACAAAGAGGCAACTCTTCTGTATAAATAAATAATTCTACTTTTGGAGTTGAAAATAACTGTTCACTTTTTAGCCTAACAAAGGGTCTGTTAATCCAAGTGTGTGCCCCAAGAATAGTGGAGACAGCCTGTGACTAAAAAATTAATGAATACTTGTTGCGTTTATCACTTGGCAAACAGAGTGAAAGAAACATCTAACGTTTTTTACCTGCTTCTTAAAAACAAAATGTGGAAGACATGTCTGTATTCCTTTCTGCTTTGGTAGAAATTTGTCCTGAATCTAATTCACTGAGCAGGGAAATCTAATCTTTGGGGTAATTTTTACATATTTCAGAGGCCCGGCAGCTTGGTGTTGGATACTTTGCTTTTGCCCGTGATAAAGAGTTGAGAAACAAGCAGATGAAAACCTTAGAAATGCTGCGTGAACAGGTACAGATTAAACTCAGTTGACT
>SJYC01047780.1:0-56427 GCA_006408675.1 Madoqua kirkii | reverse complement strand
TAGGTCCCAAGCCCGTCTGAGAACTTGCTGCCCTCCTTGCAGGGACCCTTGTTTACCGCTTCCTCTCCTGAGGTGTCCTCTTTGCCTTCAAACATAAAGGCCTGTGTCTCTGCTCCCGTGAGGATCGCCGCACGTCTCTGTGGGACGTGTCGTCACGTAGGCCTGCCGTCCACATGTGTGTATTAACATCATTTCTCAGAACCAAGCTCGGCTATTTCTTTGCTGGCTAATGGTTCAAATGAATCTCCGTTGCCATCCACCCTCCCTCAGTTGTCGGCCGTCTGCAGTATTTCCCTGTGAGGAATGAAGTGGCTAGAGGCGTCTTTTTGTTTGGCTTAACTGCATGTGTCCAGCTGCTGTCCCTCCTTTTAAAACTTGTCTCGGGCAACTGAAATCCCTGGGTCAAAGGGCTGATCATGTTTATGTCTCTGGATGAGTCTTTCTGGGAGACTCCTCTTCAAGGGCCCTTTTGTGCCCCACAGATACCGCTGGTGGGGTTGGGGTGGTTTTCAAGTGAGCTCCGCTCGATGCCAAGCGGTGACTGCAGCGTCCCAGACTCACAAGTCAGCCGTGCTGGGCAGCAGGCGGCTGCGCGGGAGCGTGTGCCTGCGGCCCCGTCCGCTTCCTCTCGCATCCACTTCTCTCCATAGCTCAGCCCCTCTTCCTCTCATCTGCTAGAGGGCTCATACATCTGACCAGCGCGTTCTTTCTGTATTGAATGGAGAGGACAGCGTCTGTTAATGTTCTGTTCCACTTCTGCCTCTTGCCTCTTGCGGGTCCTAGCCTGAAGCTGCGTTTACTCTCAGATGGTGGTCCCACGGTTACATCTGAACTGCTCACCATCCTTATCAAAAGCATTCTGGTTAAAACGAAAGAGAGGCAGAAACTAGAGAAAAGAGCAAAGGAAGCCGGGACCAGGTCACCTGAGGGGGCTGAGTTTAGTTTTGGCTGTAAATATACAGCTGGATGCAACTTCTACCCCAGAACATATTCTTGGGTCACTGGCACTAACCAGAGGGAGATACGCGCTTTGCTCTTTTTTCGTATCCGCGCCTGAACGTCCCTCAGCTTCCTTCTTGGTCAGGCGCCCTTGCTGTCCCCAGAGCCTGTCAGGACTTGCCCGCTCTTCGCCCTGCTCTGCTGCCGCATGGCGCACCGCCGGAGCTCACTGGGTCTGTGCCTCCTGAGGCACTCTGAGTGCAGGGGCTGCGAGTCGCTTTTCCACGCAGGAGTCGGGGTGCGCTGGGTGCCGCGCTCCTCGGCCGACCGCACTGCAGTTACGGGTCTCCTTCCTCCCCACCACGCTGCCGGCCCCCCTGGAGGAGCGCCCTCTGTACGGATGCCGCTTCTGCTTGCAGTTCTTCCGTGGTTTCCCATCGCATGCAAGATGAAGTCCACGTAGCTCCTCTCAGCAGGTTGCTGCCCACCCCCGACCCTGCCGATGACCTGCGGCACCCTGAGTTACATGTGGTTCCCCGGTTTGCCAGGTTCTTAGAGCCTGCAGCCTGAACCAGGGCTGTTCCATCACTTGGAGGGCTCTTCCTGTCCTGCTCACTAGTCAGCTTCAACTTGTGGCCCAGTTTCTGTCATTTCCGTCCTACAGCCTTCAACTGCTTCACGTAATCATCTTTTTCTACTCAGCATTCACGGAGCACTTTGCTGGACATTGTGCCAGCCCTTAACACACACGACCTCATTTAATCCTCATCGTCCTGGGAAGCAGGGTCTAGAGGCCACAAGTTGCAGGCTTGAGGCCACGGGGCCTGTGCTGTTAGCTACCCAGTGGCGCTGCCTTTTCTGGGTTCCCCTTCTTGCTGGCACAGCACTCTGATTTGCCATGTGTGTGCCCCACATCTCTGTCCTTCCTCTGGCCTGGGACAGCGGAGACGGGCAGCAAAACTTCGAAGATGCTGGAATGAAGACGGTCATTTTTCATATTCCTTATAAACTTACTTCCATGCTCTTTTCGTTTCTTTGTGGGAATCATTCATTGCAGCTCTGTGTACAGCTGTCTATGTGGGTCTCTTAAGCTGTCTGTTGGACTTTGATGCCATAAATATTTTTCACCTTCTGTCTGGTGGCAGCTTACTTGGTGTCTTACTGAGAGTCATGGAGGCTGGAAAAGGGAAAGAAGAGATGGTGCCTGCTGTGTGGTTTGCAGAGACCACGTGGGATGCAGCTAGCAGTCAAAGACGTACATTTGAGTACCTGTCCTAAGGATGATTATATAACATGCAAAATCTTTGGCATAGCATATGAGGCCCTTCAAGATCTGATTCTAGATACTTTTTCAGCTTTGCCTGCTGCACCCCCGTAGAGCCCCAGGCCCCAGCCCTCCTGAGGTGTTTTGTGGTTCCCTGAACCCTTCCTGCTTTAAATGTCTCGGCTCCTTTGCACATACTCTCCTTTCACAAGAACGCCTTCTCCTCCCTGCCTGCCTGGTGGCTTCTTGCTCGTCTTCTATGACAGGCTTCAGTGCAGCTCCCTTTAGACTTTTGTCTGTGGGTTTTCCTGGCCTTTGTCTGTTTCTTTTTTTTTTTTTTTTTCCAATGTGACCCTTAGGATACGGATTTTGCAAGTCTGTTCTGCCTGATGAATGTTGAGGGCAAGGCCCACGTCTCAGTGATGGAAAAATGAGCAAGTGACAGTGCAAGGAAGAATGTGGGAAGGAGGGAGTGGCGCTGTTCCCGCGAAGCTGGCTGGCTGGCTGGGGTCACATTTGGCTGCAGGAATAGAGATCTGAGTAAAGGGGCTTAAAGAGACCAGGGGTTCATTCCCTTTCGTGAGACAGGTTTGGAGGCCTGTGGTTAAGCGCTGGTGTGGGGGCGCCATGATGTCAGCAGGAGCGCTACCCAGCGGCTCCACATGCCTTTCACCGGCCAGAACAGAGTCACACGGTCCCCTCCAGCTGAATTCTGAAGAGAGAAATATATGGTAACAAGTGGAAGTTATTTGTGCATTTAATTTAAAATGACATTTCTTAAAAAAGTTTTTCAATCTGAAAACGCTTTTCCCCAAAGAAGATATAAAAGTGGCCAATAAACACACAAAAAGAAGCTCAGCATCATTAGTCACTTCAGTTCAATTCAGTCGCTCAGTCGTGTCCGACTCTGTGACCCCATCAATCACAGCACGCCAGGCCTCCCTGTCCATTGCCAACTCCCAGAGTTCACCCAAACTCATGTCCATTGAGTCGGTGATGCCATCCAGCCATCTCATCCTCTGTCGTCCCCTTCTGCCCCCAATTCCTCCCAGCATCAGGGTCTTTCCCAATGAGTCTCTTCTCATGAGGTGGCCAAAGTATTGGGGTTTCAGCTTCAGCATCAGTCCTTCCAGTGAACACCCAGGACTGATCTCCAGTAGGATGGACTGGTTGGATCTCCCTGCTTTCCAAGGGACTCTCAAAGAGTCTTCTCCAACACCACGGTTCAAAAGCATCAATTCTTCAGCGCTCAGCTTTCTTCACAGTCCAACTCACATCCATACATGACCACTGGAAAAACCATAGCCTTGACTAGACGAACCTTTGTTGGCAAAGTAATGTCTCTGCTTTTTAATATGCTATCTAGAGAAGTACAAATGAAAACCACAATAAAATAGCACTTCATACCCTCTAGGATGTCGGTAGAATCAAAACAATATAATAACAAGTGTTGACAAGGACGTGGAGAAATTGAAACCCTCATACAATACTGGTTTTGCAAAAAGATCTGTAAAATGGTGCAGCCACTTTGGAAAGCAGCCTGATAGTTCCGGAAAATGTTAAACATTGAGTTACCATGTGAGCCAGCAGTTCCATTCCTGGCTCCCAACCCAAGAGAGTGAACGCCTCTGTCCGCACAGCAGCTTGCACCTGATGCCCACAGGAGCACTGTTCGTAACAGCCAGAAGTGGGAACAACAGACGTGTCGTCAGACACTGAGTGGATCAGCACATTGTGGTCTCTCCGTATAGCGAGATGTATGAGTGAGGGACTGACACTTCCCATACAGGGATGAACCTCAGAAACATAATTGTGAATGAAAGGAGCAAGTTAACCAAAGACTGCATAGTGTAAGATTCCATCCGTGTGAAGGGTCGGGACACACAGATATGTAGACACAGACAGCAGAGTAGTGGTTGCCTGGGGGGAGGAGGAATGGAGTGAGTGCTGATGGGTTTATTTTGGGGGTGATGAAAATTTTCTAAAATTAGTGGTGATTGTTGCACAACTGCACCTGTACTAAAAACCATTACACTTTGAAAAGAGTGAATTGTATGGTATGTGAATTGTATCTCAATAAAACTTTTAAAAGCCAGAGTTTATCTGTTTGTAAGGCATGTCTTCCAAATTAATGTCACAAGAAAGGAACTGGTAGGGGGTGGGATGGGGTTCCTCAAACCAGTGAATATTTCACAGATTGTATTCATCTTCTCTTCCTTTGAGTCCTGGCTTTGAAACAGACCTGCCCTGCCTGCTGGGGTCAGATCCCTCTGGCTGGTTGCCCAGATGGCGATTCTGAGTGGTCTCTTTGTTCTGTAGACTTATCAGTTAAAAATGAACCTATTTTTCTGAGTCTCCAAAGCTGAGGAATGGAGCTGCCAGAGGGTCAGCAAATAGATGTGGAAAGCCACTTGGTCTGCAGACCAGCAGAGTGTCAGAAGGGTTTGCTGTATGGCACCCTTGTTCCTTGGAGATTTTCTTGCTGACGGATGGGCAGGCAACTAGGAGGCTGTGAGGGAGTCATGTTTGGAAAGGTCTCTATGCCAAGAGTCTGCAGACAGACAACTGCCGACCGAGAGCTCCATCTCCATAAGCCCCCAGTTCCTCCACTGGTGAAGCCAGAGTGATAATAGCCTTCTGAAAGCAGGGCAGCGTACCGTGAACACTGAGGGTTTGCCCCAGGGATGCGGTTCTGGAATGGCAACCTCAGGGTGGCTCCAGAGGACCCAAAGCGAGGAGTGGAAGGGTGCATCTGTCTGGCAGGAGAGGAGGGTGTGGACGCGGTGGGGAGTGCATGTTAGGAGGCCCAGTGGTAGAACTGATGAGAAGGCTGCAGTAGCGGGAGTTGCCTGAAGTTCTAGGTTTGATGAGATGTGGTAAGTAACGCTAGTCATTGGATTAAAAAGCTCATCCTCCTCGCGCTCTCTCTTCTGCCCTTGGAGGTACAGGGCGAATCCAGGCCCATCCTTGCGTCGCAGCTGGGAGTTTCCATGTCACCTTCCTCCAGCGGGGACCAATCATCTTTTTTATCTTTTTTAATCTTTGCAAGTTTTTACTGAGAGACCAGAAGAAGAACTTCCATCCTCAGATCTCTGACTCCTAGAGGTGCCCTGGAACCTTTTCCCTTCCCCTTCCTTTCCCTTCCTCCAGCCCAGGGTCCACGTGGGGAACTTGCTTCTCCCTAGGCCCCTCCGTTGTGGCTCACTAAGTTGGTCTCTGACGCGTCCCGGGAGGGGAAGCAGGGTTGGGTGGTATTCCTTTGCCAGGAAGAGTGGCCAGTGACATGTCTGCCCTCCCACGTAGGATACACCGGCTCAGTGACCTGTAAGGGCCGTTTCAGCTCGTCCATCTCCCCGAGACCCGACCTTAGGTGGGAACGTAGGCCTTCGTTCAGTGCCCAGGCTGTCAAGCCGCCGACAGCCGAAGGTCCCTCTTGGCTAGAATGGACAGCATCACCTAGCAGTGCGCGCGCTCCAGTGCCATGAACGACCTCAAGAGTAACCGAGAGCTGTACCTGCAGTACACTGCCATGGCCCCCAAGCTGCTGGCCCATGTCTCCAGGCTGCTCGTCGGCTGCCGGAGCGCAGGCATTTCTGTACCCAAGGGCATCAGAAACATCTTCGAGTTCACCTGGGAGGAGCTGATCACCGACCCCATGGTCCCTACCCCCTCCGACATCTTGGGCCTGGAGATCAGCATCGGTGCCCCGCCCGTGGTGCTTATCGAATCAGCCCCGGTACAGGCCCCCGTCCAGAAGAAGCCGCCCCCTCCAGCCCTCCCGCCGCCAATGCTGCCCGCTTCCACTGGGCCGGCCAAATTTATGCGCTCTCCCACCCACGGCCGCCGCAGGCAGTCCAGCCAGGAGACCCTGCACAGGTTCCAGCGGCAGTCCATCCACCTGCTGACCGAGCTCCTCAGCCTGAAGATGAAGGCCATGCTTGAGTCTGTGTCTGGTAAGTTGGCCAGGGCTGGCTCTGTGAAGCATGGTTCATTTTTCTGGGCCCAGAGGGTCTGGCCTGGGCAGGTGTGTGTGTCCACCATACCCTCCCCAGACAGGTCTACAGGGACGTGCTGTGGAGAGAAGTGGCAGCCCAGGGTCTGCTTTGCAACTCAGCTGCTTCCTGAGACCACCCCCAGGAGTCATCCGTTCCCCTCCCCTCCCGTTCCCCACGTTGTCCTCCCATCCCCCCAGCTTTGCTAAGCCCAGGTTGAGAGGCTGACGGTGAGCACACTGTGAGGTCTGAGGTACTGAAGGGCCCGTTTGTGGAAATGATACAGTGAGAGAGGCAGCTCCCAGGAGGGGGCGTGAATTGGGAGGGCTGGCTGGCAGCCAGAAGCAGGGGAGTGGTGGAGCCGGGGTCTGCCCGTGGCAAGGGTCTCGTCCCACTGGCGGGGACCGGGACTCACCACTGATGAAGCCTTGCGGGTGCTGTTATTGTACAAACCAGTAGCATCCGCTTAGACTCCAGCCCTCCCGCCGCCAATGCTGCCCGCTTCCACTGGGCCGGCCAAATTTATGCGCTCTCCCACCCACGGCCGCCGCAGGCAGTCCAGCCAGGAGACCCTGCACAGGTTCCAGCGGCAGTCCATCCACCTGCTGACCGAGCTCCTCAGCCTGAAGATGAAGGCATGCTTGAGTCTGTGTCTGGTAAGTTGGCCAGGGCTGGCTCTGTGAAGCATGGTTCATTTTTCTGGGCCCAGAGGGTCTGGCCTGGGCAGGTGTGTGTGTCCACCATACCCTCCCCAGACAGGTCTACAGGGACGTGCTGTGGAGAGAAGTGGCAGCCCAGGGTCTGCTTTGCAACTCAGCTGCTTCCTGAGACCACCCCCAGGAGTCATCCGTTCCCCTCCCCTCCCGTTCCCCACGTTGTCCTCCCATCCCCCCAGCTTTGCTAAGCCCAGGTTGAGAGGCTGACGGTGAGCACACTGTGAGGTCTGAGGTACTGAAGGGCCCGTTTGTGGAAATGATACAGTGAGAGAGGCAGCTCCCAGGAGGGGGCGTGAATTGGGAGGGCTGGCTGGCAGCCAGAAGCAGGGGAGTGGTGGAGCCGGGGTCTGCCCGTGGCAAGGGTCTCGTCCCACTGGCGGGGACCGGGACTCACCACTGATGAAGCCTTGCGGGTGCTGTTATTGTACAAACCAGTAGCATCCGCTTAGACAGCGTCACCAGTTCAATGGACGTGAGTTTGAGCAAACTTCAGGAGACGGTGAAGGACAGGGAAGCCTGCTGTGCTTCAGTCAGTGGAGCAGCAAAGAGTCAGACACGACTTAGCAACTGAGCAACACCAACAAAAGCGTCAGTCTCCAGGCCTGTGGGTGGGGAGAGAGAAGGGGAGAGGGCAGAGGGCTAGGGGCCGCCTGGAGACCTCTGGGGCTCAAGGCCCTCCTGAGGAGCCCTCACACCTCCTTACCCTGGGATAGATCCTCACTCCCCCTTACTCCAGGGCCACCTAGGGGAGCCCTTTTCTAGAAGCACTTTCCCCACCCCGGATAAAAGTGAGTAGTTGCCTTTGATGACTTTCTTAGGAGATGCCAACCCCTTGGACATTACAAAGCGCTTCGTGGAGGCCAGCCAGCTCCTGCACCTCAATGCCAAAGAGATGGCTTTTGACTTCCTGATTGGCACCATCGGGAGAAACTCTGGCAGTGCGGACAGATGGGGAAAGGTGGGTACCTGAGTTTCAGCTCTTAGGTGAAAGGTCAGACAATACCAACAAGAGTGCAGTGGAAAGGTCAAGTCCCCAGCTTCAACGTTTGACTTTTCCAAGAGTTGAGGTGGATGTGAAGCAGTGCGGATTCTCACCTGTGGTAGCTGAGAGTGCATATTGGTACAGTTCCCGTGGAGAACAGGCTGGTGGTATCTGCGAGGGGGGGATGCTCTAGCATCGTACCTGTCGCCCCGCAGTTTCTCTGCCGAGTCATTCCCTAGAGCCCTGCCTCTTAAATGCTCTTCAGTGAAGGACCACTTTGTAAAATTCCCAGTCCCTTGGGGATCACCCCGTTTGCAAACATGACATTGTCACAGGAACATTGGGTTGGCATGTAGACTCCTAGATGTTTCTCCTCAGTCACTGTATGCACCCGGTCATGGCCTGTGTGGGTTCATCCCAGGCCACGCGTGAGAGCCACACTGCCCTAGAGAAACGCACACACGCGTTGGAAGAAGTCATATCACAGTGTCTATTGCAGACTTGTTTGGGATGGAAAAAAACGGAACCAACCTAAATGTTCATCAACAAGAGAAAAATTACAGTCTTTAGATGATGGAGCGTAATGAGTATTGGAAATGAATCAAGCACTGAAGCACACACACATCAACATAGGTTAAAAAATGGTGTTAAGCAAAAAAAAAAAGAAAGCAAGTTATAGAAGATACATTTGGTATAACGCCATTTAAATAAAGTGTAAAATAACAAAATTATAGCATACTGCTTCTGAGTACATTATACAAAGTATAAGGACCAAAGCTGAGTGGGAATAATCAGAGGGCCTGAAATAATAGACATAGAGCTAGAGGACATGATCTCTGATAGTGGGAAGGGGAACAGCTATGATTTAAAAGACAGAAGTTCAGCAACATCTGTACTGTTGTATCTCTTAAGCTTGGTGGATATAGAGGAATTCATTTCAAATGTCCGAAAGTCCTCGCTGTTAGGAACCTTGATGGGGAAGGTAATAAATTTATAAGCCATAACCATTTGCCCTAACCTATAAAATCCATCCCCTTTTTAGTGTCTCTCCCTGCCCTCTGACTGTTTGTCAGGCTGCCCTTGATGGTCAGAGGCTAAACATCTGATGCTAATACATGAACACACAGAGCAAATAAATTACACAGTAAAACTGCAAGGCTTGGGGGGAAACGTGGGATTTCATGAACTCCGTGAGAGCGATGCTGGAGAGCTGCTGAATGTCCACATGAGCCACCCGCGAGTGATGTGGAGAAGCAGAACTAGTTGCCGTGGGCAGGAGAGGTGGCCAGGGCCACCACTCCATGCAGAAAGGGTGACTTGGGTATCCAAGGGTTAACAGTGCAAACAAATCTGGACCTTTTTGCAAAAGGCAGATGTGAAGGGACTCATGTTTTATTGCTGTCGTACAACCATTCAGAAAAAAAAAATCACACCATCTGAAAAAACCAACAGTTTTTATTTCTTATGAGAATTAGGCATGTGCCTGCAATATCAGTGGCCTTATGGTAAATATAAGCTAGAGAAGGTTACTTTGGTAAACGTTGGTTTCCTTTCCTAAGGTAAAGCCCGGTCGAGCGTACCCCAACTGTTTACCGTGAAGTTTCTTCCCAGGGGCACAGTGGTAGAGAATCCACCTGCCACCTCGCGAGACACAAGAGATGTGGTTTGATCCCTGGGCAGGGAAGATTCTCTGGAAGAGGAAATGAAAGGCCACTCCCGTGTTCTTGCCTGGGAAATTCCATGGAGAGAGGAGCCTGGCGGGCTCCAGTTCATGGGGCCACAGAGAGACACAGCGGAGTGTGCACACACGGGCTTCTTTCTGTTTCCAGAGAGCGCACTCTGCCCGCTGCGCTCAGGTCAGCTCTGCTCTGGTGGCAGCGGGCCCTCTGCCTGTGCCCTGTTCATGCAGAAGGTTGCCAGCAGACACGGAGCTCTGCGCCCTGCACGCCGCATGGGGCTCGGAGCGCCACTCCCCTGCAGCTCTGCTTCGTTTGGGAGACAGCCGGTGGTCTGTCCTGTGGGTAGGCGAGTCCTTCGGAGGGGAACGGGTAGCCTGGCCCCGCCGCCCACCCTCAAACCTGCGAGCTGTGCTCTCCTTCCTGAACGTTGTTTCCGCCCCTGAAACTGAAGCGGTCGTCCCTTTAGCGCTCCGCCTCACAGGGTGCTTAAGTATCTCTCAGGGCCACAGGCTTTCACCTGGGACTCAGTGGCTCCCCTCGTGGCTGGTGGTTGACTTGGTGGAGGAGGCTTTGCAGGGAGCCTGTTGGTGATGTTTGTCTGCATC
Source organism: Madoqua kirkii (assembly GCA_006408675.1). Taxonomy (NCBI): domain Eukaryota; kingdom Metazoa; phylum Chordata; class Mammalia; order Artiodactyla; family Bovidae; genus Madoqua; species Madoqua kirkii. The sequence continues at coordinate 46,250 of SJYC01047780.1, read as the reverse complement.
AGAGGAGGGCTGCGCAAGCCTCTCCTGCTTCACACTCTCACAGGAAATCTCTCTTACTTGTTGGCACATCTGTTCCTGATGCTCCTTCCACTAAACCTAGAGTTTGAAAAGAAAGTCTGAAAAGCAAAATATAAACGAGGGGGCGGTCTGTTTCCTTTGGGAAGGCATTCATCCCAGGAGGGCTTTAAGAAGATTCCAATGCCTAGTGATTTGTGTTGCGTGAGTTTTGCTTTTCTGTTCCCTCTGAAGGCTGAGGCAGGCCCACACTGTGACTGAGTGTGGAGTGGCAATCCTCGAATGCTGTAACTAGAGTATACCCGTTGCTAAGGCAGCATTTCCTTAGTAATAAAATTACTTCTTGTCTTTTCTCCTGTCTAGTCCTGACATGTCAGGAAAGAAGACTGGACTGCTGCCTGATTTTTAGTTGATGGCCATATCGTGAAATAAAACAGCAAAAAGAAGACAGAGTCTTGCCACTTTTATATAATGGCTATTTTTCACTTTTGCAGTTCCCTTTGTGGTTCTTCTCTCTGTGTGTGTATTTGCGTATGTATATGTATTTTCTATTTTCCAGCTTCCTTTACTTAACAGACACAGTGTATTCCAACATGACTATACCTTTACAGTTGTCATTCTGAGGGAGTGTAGAGTTCTTCGGATGTCCACGTTCCATAATTAACCGAATGCTCAGGCTTCCAGGTTTCTTGCTATTAGTATAATATGCATTGTAATATGCAACGTCCGCATATTGGTTCTTATCACTGTTGTGCTGGTTATTAAGGTCACTCTCCCAGGAGAGAGGATTACTGGGCAGAAGGTCTCAGGATGTATATATAGTTCTTGTTAAATACTGCTTTCTCGGTGAATTTTCTCTGCACCAGTAGGACTGACTGGCTTTATTCCATCTTTCTCGGCATTGGCTATTATTAGTTCTTTTCACGTGGTCCTAATTTCCGGCTTTGCGTTACCAGGGAAGGTGATCGTCTTTGGTTCATTTCATTTAGTGTGCAGTCTCTGGGTACAGGTTTTGTCTATTTAGAAGGTCATGTTTGCCATTTTCTTTATGAATTTGAATGAGCTGTGATGAATTGCTTGACATTTCCCAAGAATTTCATGCCCAGCATGTGAAATGACTATTTTTCGGGGAAGAATAAGCAAATGATTTGGTGAAGTTTGTGGAAGAGTAACCAAGATTTTCTGCAAGTAAAGGGGTGCTAAATTTTAATTCTTAAGAGCTCTGCTGTCAAGTGATTTTATACATGACAGTGTGGCTCTGCAAGAGGCTGCTGTGCTGTTGCAGAAGCACCTGATTTCTGTGGCTTGGAGAAGGGGAACAGATAACTCTAAATTCTCTTCTAGCTAGCCCCATGTTTAGTCTCTGGACCTAGTGTAGCAGTTATATCTGCATTTATCCTTAGAGTAACATCACCTTTTCTGCCTGCCTTCTCTTCCCTGCTCTGATGTCATTTCATTCTTGAGAGATATTGCGGGCTAAGCAGGGGGGACACTGTAGAGAAGACTTTTAAAGATTTCCCTTAGTCACTCTGAGCCTTCTCCAGCAGTAAAAATCTTTTTCTTCCAGAATTTGTGGTTTTGTAACAACAGGGCACTTCAGAATATCTGGCCTACCGTATGACTAGGACAGAAAGCTCATTAGTGTACTCTTGGTTAAAAAATTAAAATTAAAAAACTGTAAGCAGCATCCCTCTCTGTTCCACTCCAGATTCCTTTACAAACATCCCAGCCATGGGCGTGAACTCGCCTATCAGCTTGTCTACGAGGCCTCTACTGGCTGTCTGAGCTTTTCCCTCTCAACCGGAAGGGAATTCAAGAAGAAACCAGGTAACCGTGATCCCCACCGCCATATCTTCGGTGGTGGGGGTGGGGTGGGGAGGTGGCTAGAAGATTTCCCACGGGGCTGATGAGACGGTTTGGTTTTCTGATAGGAAGGGTAAGTAGCTGCCCTGGCTGGAGCCCCAGCAGCTGTTAACAGACTGTGTGCCCCCCAAGGTGACATATCTCAACCCAGTCCGTCCAGCCTGCAGTCTGCTCGTCTGAATGTTTGCAAGCCCTCCACTCTGTTAATGTGGTTCCTCTTACCTGCAGCAGCACCCAAACTAAACCCACACCTGCCACCTGCCGCGTGATCCCACACTCACCACCTCTGCCCAGAGACGTGCTCTCACCCAGAAGGCAGGGCAACCATGCATGAACAGAGGTGTTTGGATGCCAGACCTTAGCGTGTGTCCCCAGCTGGACCGGTTTATGTGGGCAGAAAACAGACATAGGGGCGGCTGCTATTCTACTGCAGAAGATGGAGCAGAAGGCAAAGCTTAAAGGAAGGAACTGGTGGCAGGTGAGGCCGTGGGGTGTAGCGCTGGCCGTGCAGCAGAGCTCGAGGAGGGATGAGGTGGGGCTGGAGAGGGCAGAGAAAGAGCGTCTCTCCCTGTGGGTCTCCCAGGGGCCCCCAGGCTGTGATGGCAGAGTGGTGGGATAGAGGGGGAACTGTGTTCACAGAGGACGGTTGGGAAGCTCAAAGACTGTCTAGTGATTCCCGCACTCTGGAGGTCAGGCTGGAAGCCGAGAAGCTTGGGTTTTACTCCTGAGCCGGCCTCGGATGGCCGTGAGATTCGCCTTCCTCCAGGCCTCAGTCTTCATATCGAGCTAATCCTCTCACTCTCTCCGTCAGTGAACACACGTTTGTTGAACAGTCGCTAGTTGTCAGCCACCCTTCTGCCTGTCGGGGCTGCACGTGTGGATTCTAAGATGAAGAGCACCCTCCTTGCGGAGCTGACATCCTCAGCTTCATGTTCCCCCTGCCCCTTTGCCCCTGTTGATGCATTTTCTCCCCCTCTGAGCATCACTTCCAGCGTCCCAATTTATACTCTCCTGGTTTAGCCCATCTCCTCCTGAGCTGGCCTTCCATCAGTGCACTTGCTTTGAGGGGAAACAGAGTCTCCTCAGGACCCTTATTGAACTCCTGAGTTTTCTGCCTAATGACTTCTGTTCAGCGGTGATGCCTTGAGGAAGGTTGTTTCAAAACAAGAGTCCATGTGTCCGCTGATCTCTCGGTCGGTGTGGCTGTGTCCCTCTGCCTCCTGGAGTGTGATCACCCTGTGACACCACATCACTCTCACTAGGATGTGTGTTCACCAGTGCTGCGTTTCTTACGGGTTCCTGATGTGCAGAAATTGTTTGCACACGTGAGTGCTAGGGTGGGTGGTTAACCTTCCCTAATAGTTTATACGTAGCCACGTGTCCTAGTTTATCCACTTAAGTCCCATTTTATGCTGTTGTCCTGACATAACTATTAATTATACCCATGTTCACTCTAAAGTGCTCTATCTTAAGGAACATATTGCTGGGTCTGGTAGCTAAGACTCCATGCTCCCAGTGCTGGAGGCCTGGGTTCAATCCCAAATCAGGGAACTAGATCCCACACTCCACAAATAAGCGTTCATATGCTGCAAGGAAAAGATCCTACTAATGTCAAAGAAGCTGAAGTTGAACAGTTCAATGAAGACCTACAAAACCTAGAACTAACAGCAAAAAAAAATGTCCTTTTCGTTACAGGGGACTATAATACAAAAGTAGGAAGTCAAGAGATATCTGGAGTAACAGGCAAGCCTGGCTTTGGAGTACCAAGAGAATAAGGGCACAGGCTAACAGTGTTTTGCCAAGAGAATGCACTGGTCACAGCAAGCATCCTCTTCCAACAACACAAGAAACGCCTCTACACATGAACATCACCAGATGGTCAATACTGAAATCAGATTGATTACATTCTTTGCAGCTGAAGATGGAGAAGTGCTATAAAGTTGGCAAAGACAAGACTGGGAGCTGACTATGGCTCAGATCTGAACTCCTTATTGCAAAATTCAGACTTATATTGAAGAAAGTAGGGAAAACCACTAGGCCATTTGATATGACCTAAATCAAATCCCTTACGATTATACAGTGGAAGTGACAAATAGATTCAAGAGATTAGATTTCATAGACAGAGTGTCTGAAGACCTATGGATGGAGGTTTGTAATATTGTACAAGAGGCAGTGATCAGGACCATCCCCAAGAAAAAGAAAAGCAAAAAGGCAAAATGGCTGTCTGAGGAGGACTTACAAATAGCTGATAGAAGAAGAGAAGTGAAAGGCAAAGGAGATAAAGGAAAGCTATAACCCTCTGAATGCAGAGCTCCAAAGAATAGCAAGGAGAGATAAGAAAGCCTTCCTCAGCGATCAGTGCAGAGAAATAGAGGAAAACAACAGAATGGGAAAGACTAGAGATCTCTTCAAGAAAATTAGAGATACGAAGGGAATATTTCATGCAAAGATGAACACAATAAAGGACAGAAATGGTCTGGACCTAACAAAAGCAGAAGATAATTAAGAAAAGGTGGCAAGAATACACAGAAGAACTGTACAAAAAAGAACGTCACGACCCAGATAATCACAATGATGTGATCACTCACCTAGAGCCAGACATCCTGGCATGGGAAGTCAAGTGGGCCATCACTACGAACAAAGCTAGTGGAGGTGATGGAATTACAGTTCAGCTATTTTAAGTCCTAAAAGAGGATGCTGTGAAAGTGCTGCACTCAATATGCCAGCAAATTTGGAAAACTCAGCAGTGACCACAGGACTGGAAAAAGTCAATTTTCATTCCAGTCCCAAAGAGCAGTGCCAAAGAATGTTCAGACTACTACATAATTGCACTCATCTCACATGCTAGCAAAGTAATGCTCAAAATCCTCCAAGTAAGGCTTCAACAGTTTGTGAACCAAGAACTTCCAGATGGTCAAACTGGATTTAGAAAAGGGAGAGAAACCAGAGATCAAATTGCCAACATCTGTTGGATCATAAAAAAAAGCAAAGAGAGTTCCAGAAAAACACCTACTTCTGCTTCATTGACTATGCCACAGCCTTTGACTGTATGGATCACAACAAACTCTGGAAAATTCTTAAAGGGATGGGAATACCAGACCACCTTCCCTGCCTCCTGAGAAATCTCTATGCAGGTCAAGAAGCAACAGTTAGGATCGGACATGGAACAACGGACTGGTTCCAATTTGGGAAGGGAGTACGTTAAGGTTGTATATTGTCACCTTGCTTGTTTAACTTATATGTAGAGTATGTCATGGGAAATGATGGATTGGATGAAACACAAGCTGGAATCAAGATTGCCAGGATAAACAATCAATAACCTCCGATATGCAGATGACACCACCATTATGGCAGAAAGCGAAGAGGAACTGAGGAGCTTCTTGATGAAAGTGAAAGAGGAGAGTGAAGAAGCTGGCTTTAAAGTCAACATTCAGAAAACCAAGATCATGGCATCTGATCCTATCACTTCATGGCAAATAGATGGGGAAACAATGAGAGACTTTATTTTCTTGGGCTCCAAAATCACTGTAGATGGTGACTGCAGCCGTAAAACTAAAAGTTGCTTGCTCCTTGGAAGAAAAGCTGTGACCAACAAAGACAGCATATTAAAAAGCAGAGATTAAAAAAAAAGCAGAGATATTACTTTTCCAACAAAGATCCATCTAGTTAAATTATGGTTTTTCCAGTTGTCATGTGTGGATGTGAGAGCTGAACCATAAAGAAAGCTGAGCACTAAAGAATTGATGTTTCTTCACTGTGGTGTTGGGGAAGACTCTTGAGAGTCTCTTGGACTGCAAGGAGATCCAACCAGTCAATCCTAAAGGAAATCAGTCCTGAATATTCACTGGAAGGACTGATGCTGAAGCTCCAGTTCTTTGGCCACCTGATGGGAAGAACTGACTCACTGAAAAAAATACCGATGCTGGGAAAGATTGAAGGCAGGAGGAGAAGGGGACAACAGAGGATGAGATGGTTGGACGGCATTACTGACTCAATGGACATGAGTTTTAGCAGGCTTCAGGCGTTGGTGATGGGCAGGGAAGCCTGGCATGCTGCAGTCCATGGAGTCACAAAGAGTCGAATATGACTGAACAACTAAACTGGACTAACTAAAAAGATTCCACAGTCAAATTAAAAAAAAAATTTTTAAAGAATATATTGTAGAGTCATTGTGGTTTTAAGTCCCTTTGGGTTTGGGACGTCTGCTCCCTCTTCCACGTGCTCATGCTGCCGCACCTTGCCAGCTGGCCCTCTCTGCCATTCCAGGGTCACACAGACACGAAAGGGAGTTGCACCTACTCTCTGAGTGGACAACAGCTATTTCTGGAGCATAGCCCAGCTTTTCGGGTGGAGAACTCAGGGAAGTCTGTCAACAGATATTCCTGGTTGTCATACTTTGGGATCCAAACCAACCAGGGGCAAGCCAGAAATGAGTGCTCAGGCCAGAAGGTGTTCCAGGAGCTTAGCGGCAGTAGCTGGGCCTCTGGTCTGGTGGCTGGAGGAGTCAGGGAAGGGACTACGAACCACTGAAGGTGGCAGGTACCAGAGATGGTACCAGGTACCAAGCAGAAACCTCAAGTCTTGGCTAACAGTGAGGAAGATGCCATTCTGAAGCTTTCACGGCTCAGGTGGCGCCTAAGCAGTGCCCCTTGCCTGGAGTCTCGTTTTGTTTTTGAGACCAAAGTGAAGGTGGTCCTGCATATATCAAAGGAGAGCATACGGCTCCAGCTGAGTGGGCAGCAGAGGCTCAGAAGCACGTTGGATCTGAATAGATGTTTCTGGAAATTCAGCCACAGATGATCAGCTCCACAGTTTTACATCATCATATCCTCATGCCACCTAACACTTAAATGAAATAAGCATAAAATATTGCCACTACAGATTTCAGCAGACAGAAGAACATCCATGAACTCAAAGACAGGACCATGGAAATTACGGAGTTTGAAGATCAGAAAGAAAAAGATGAAGAAAAATGAACCACGTCTTCAAGGGAGTCCTGCAAAGTGAAATGAAAGGACAGTAGACAGAACCACAAACTCACAGGGAGAAATAAAGATCTCCATAAAGGTCACACATGGGAAATTATAAAATTTCAACGATGAATTCTACCAGACATTCAAGGAAGAGCTAATGCCAATCATTCTAAAAAATTTCCCCCAAATTGAAGAGGGAACGCTTCCCAACTCATTCCATGAGGCCAGTTTTGCCCTGATATCAGAGCCAAAGACACTATGAGAAAACTGCAAGAAAGCGGTATACCTGATGAGCACTGATGTCAAAAGCCTTAGCAGAATATTAGCAGGCAGAATTTGGCAGCATGTTAAAAGGATCATAACATGACAAGCAGGATTTATTCTTGGAAGGCAAGCATGAGTTAACAGGTAAAATTCAATCATTGTAATATATCACATTAACAGAATGAAGGGATAAAAATCCACATGATCTTCTCAGTTGATGCAGAAAAAACATTTGACAAAACTTAATTTCCTCTTATGATAAAAAAAAAAGCACTCAACAAACTAGGAATAGAAGGAAACTACTTCCACTTAATACAAGTCATGTATGAAAACTGCACAGTGAACATCGTATTCAGTGGTACAAGATGAGAGCTTTTCCACTACAATCAGATACGAAGCAAGGATGTCTGCTTTCACCTCTGTTCATCATGTTTCAAGAAGCTCTAACCAGAGCAGTTAAACCGTCAAACTGAAAAGAAAGAGTTGAAATACCTGTTTGCAGATGATATGATCGTATATGGTTGTTCCGTCGCTCAGTCACCTCCAGCTCTTAGTGACTCCACGGCCTGCAGTGCGCCAGGCGTCCCTGTCCTTGACCGTCTCCCGGAGCTTGCTCAAACTCATCTCCATTAAGACCAGGATGCCATCCAACCATCTCATCCTCCGTCATCCTCTTATCCTGCTTTCTGTCTTTCCCAGCATCAGGTTCTTTTCTAATGAGTCGGCTCTTCACATCAGGTGGCCAAAGTATTTGAATTTCAGCGTCAGTATCAGTCCTTCCAATGAATATTCAGGACTGATCTCCTTTAGGATTGACTGGTTGGATCTCCTTGCAGTCCAAGGGGCTCTCAAGAGTCTTCTCCAACACCACACCTCAAAAGCATCAGTTCTTCCGTGCTCAGCCTTCTTTATGGTCCAAGTCTCACATCCATACATGATGACTGGAAAAACCATAGCTTTGACTAGATGGACCTGTGTTGGCAGAGTTATGTCTCTTTTAAAATACGCTGTCTAGGTTTGTCATAGTTTTTCTTATATGGAGAAAACCCTAAATATTCTACACAAAAGAAGCTATTAGAACTAATAAATGAATTTAGCAAAGTAGCAGGCTACAAAGTCAACACAAAAGTCGGCTTTATTTCTACATATGAACAGTAAACAATGGAAAAGGAAATTATGAAAACAGTCCCATTTACAAAAGTAACAAGAAGAGTCAAACAGGAGTTAGCAAAAAAGGTGAAAAACTTGTGCAATGAAGACTATAAAACATTGGTTAAGGAAATTAAAGAGGACATAAATGGGAACACATTCCATGTTCATGACTTGGAAGAGGTGACATTGTTAAAATGTCTGTACTTCCCCAAGTAGCTCGATACAATCACTATCAAAATGCCGAAGTTTTTAAAAAATCTATTCCTTTATTTAGGCTGCGCTGGGTCCCGGTTGCCGCATAGACTTTCTCTGGTCGCAGCCCTCGGAGGCTCCTCTCCTCGCAGTGCGTCTCGCTGCGGTGGCTTCCCTTGTTGGCGCCGGCTCTCGGGCGCGCGGGCTCTAGCAGCGGCAGCGCGCAGACGCCACAGTCTCAGCTCATGGGCTCCAGGACGCAGGCTCAGTAGCTGTGGCGCGTGGCCTTAGGCACTCCACGACAGTGTCATCTTCCTTGACCACGGATGGAGCCCATGTTCCCTGAACTGGCACGCAGATCCTTAACCACGAGACCACTAAGGATGTCCCCTAAAGATGTGTTTTTTGAAGAAATAGGAAAACTCGTCCTAAAAGTTATAAGAAATCTCAAGAGACCACCGGGTAGTCAAAAAAAATCTTGAAAAGGGTGACGGGGACTTCCCTAGTGGTCCAGTGGCCAAGACTCTGTCCTCCCCATGCAGGGGCCTGAGTTCAGTCCCTCGTCAGGGAAGTGGATCCCACATGTTGCCACTGGAAGATCGTGCATGCTGCAGCAAAGACAGAGGACCCTGCAGGCCACAGCTGAGACCCAGCTCAGTTCAGTTCCGTCGCTCAGTCGCATCCGACTCTTCGCGACCCCATGAACCGCAGCACACCAGGCCTCCCTGTCCATCACCATCTCCCGGAGTTCCCTCATTCTCACCTTCATCGAGTCTGTGATGCCATCCAGCCATCTCATCCTCGGTCGTCCCCTTCTCCTCCTGCCCCCAATCCTTCCCAGCATCAGAGTCTTTTCCAGTGAGTCAACTCTTTGAATGAGGTGCAGCCACATAAAGAAGTAAAAGCAAATAAATATTTTAAAAGGACAGTAAAACTGGAGGACTCACAAAATTGCAAAACTTACTGCAAAGCTGCACTCATCAAAATAGTGCAATATTGTCACCGGGACAAACATATTAACCAATGAAATGGAGCAGAGAACCCAGAAATAAATGTTTACATATATGAGCAAATGAGTGTTGACAGGGTTCCAAGACCATTCAATGGGGAAAAGATAGTCTTTTCAACAAATGGTGATGGAAAAACTGGATATCCACATGCAAGAGAAAGAAATTGGACCTGGACCTTACCTAACACCATATATAAAAATTAACTCAAAATGGATCGGGGTAAGACCTAAAACAGTAAAACACTTAGAAGAAAATGAGACAAAAACATTATGACGTTGGATTTCACAATGATTCATGATTCCGTGAATCCATAATCCAGTCCATGATCCAGTGACTCATTCCTTTGGCTATGTCACCAGAGGCATTGGCCAAGAAAGAGAAACGTAGACACACTGCATTTCATGATTTTTTAAAGTTTTGGGCATTAGAAGACACTACTGACAAAAAGAGAGTCCACAGAACGGCAGGACATAATTGCAAATCATGTCTGATGAAGGAGTGATATCCAGAGTATATAGAGAGCTTCTAAAACTCAAGAGCAAAAAAGCAACCTGATACAAAAATGGGCAAAGGACCTGAATAGACATTTCTCCAAAGAAGATATAGGTGGCCCATAGACACATTTAAAGAGGCTCAGCATCACTAACTACTGGGAGAATGGATATCAAAACTGCAGTGAGATACGACCTCACCCCCAGGAGGACGATGACTGTCAAAAGCCAGAAAACAAGTGCTGGTGGACATGCAGGGATGCTGGAGCCTTGTGCACTGTTGGTAGGAAGGGAGCATCCAGGTTTACTGTGGAAAGCAGTCTGGCAGCTCCTCCAAAATTAAACAGGGAATTACCGTATAATCCAGTGATTTCAATTCTCAGCATATACCCGAAAGAATTAGAAGCAGGGTCTCAAAGAGGTGTTTCTCCGAGTCTTCATAGCAGCCTTGTTCACAGTAGCTAACACATGGGTGGAACTCAACTGTCTATCAGTAAATGATGGATAAAGAACAGTTGGTCATGGGTCATCCCTGGAGATCCAGTGGTCAAGAGGCCGTGCTTCCAGGGCAGAGGGCATGAGTTCGATCCCTGGTTGGGGAACTAAGATCCACACGCTGCATGGTGTGGTCAAAAAATAAAATTTGATCTGTACCTGTGGAATATTGTTCAGCCTTAAAAAGGAAGGGAATTCTGCAGTATTGTTCAATATCAGTGAGCCTTGAGGCCATAATACCACATGAAATATACCAGTCACAAAACAGTCAAACACTGTATGACTCCACTTATCCAAGGCACTTAGAATAGTCAAAATCATGAAGATAGAAAGTTAGGCTCGCAGTTGCCAGGGGCTGGGGCGAGGGGAATGGGGAGTTACTGCTGCAGTTTCAGTTTTACAAAATAGAATTATGGGAATAGATGGTGATAACAGTTGCACAACACCGTGAATGTATTTGAGACCTCTGAACTGGCCTCTTAAGAATGAGGTCGGTAAGTTTTTGTTATATGTATTTTACCACAAACACACGCAGAGAACTCCAAAACGTCACACTCCGAGTCTCAGTCCATACACTGCCGTCTGCTGAAGGCTGAGATAAGCCAGCATCACAGAAGTGCTTGGGCTGGAATTGAGACCTTTTGTCTTAAGTCAGAAGTATCACAAGGAATCCCCTCTGTATCCACGGCAGCCACAGGTGTCCTCTCCCTGTCCAGAACCAGGCCGCGCTTGGGGAAACGTGGCTGGAATCACCATCCTGCGTGAATGTTCCTGACACCCACTTGGTTGACTCACAGTGTGACGCCTGTTTCATAAGACCTGCTGGGAGTTCCTGCCTCTGGAAGCATAAATGATTCCCAGTTGTTTCACCTCAAAGGATGCAGCTCTGCTGCCCTCCCCAGCCCGTCTCCTCCGGTAGACAGGAGCATCTTGAGAAACCGTTGTCTCAAACTGGCCTTAACCTCTTCGTCTCCAGCTACAGGCAAACCCAAAACTACGGACGACGCTTTGGCATCCCCGCAGCGAGGAGCAGGAACGGGAGCCTCTGCCTCCGAGGTTATCGAGCTGAGCGACCCTTGCCCTGAAGCCCGGGAGAAGCTGCAGGAGATGTGCCGCGTCATGTGAGCACCTCAGTGGCTGGGCAGGTGGGAGAGGAGGGCGTGGCCTGCGTGTGCGGAAGGGGGATCCTGGGCGTGTGGGCCCCCCGGTGCCCCCAGCGACAGTGGAGGGGTGCTGTCCCTCACACGCGCATCCCTCGTCCTTTGCCACTCGGTCCTTTTTAGTCCCACTGTAACCTTATGAGGAAGGTAGTTTATGCTCATTTTGCAGATGAGGAGGCTGAGGTACCCCAAGTGCACGGTAGTAAAGCATTGTCTGAGGCCTTCCAGCTCAGTGAGCCTGACCCAGGGCAATGCTTTCTGCCTCATCACCAGTGAGACCCCTTTGCATGGCTCCATATAATTTACACACCCTTATAGTTAAGCATGTTCATTTTTTTAAACATAATTTGTTAGATGTTCTCTTTGGATAAAAAGAAACACCTCTCAAACGAAACATACCTACATGGGTGATTAACGATATTTATGATTTTGTGGATGACGCGTCCTAGCAGGTGAACCTGCATTGCCTGGTTCCCTGGAACAAGGCCCGTGAACGACTTGAAACGTGGTCACGTCTAAGCATATATGTGTCCTGGAGCTCCTGGGTGGCGGTCTCTGCAGCTGTAGAGCTTGGGTAGAGGGCAGCCACCCAGTTTGCTCATAACTGTGACATTTCAGAAGGAAGCTGTCTTCCTTTGTAACCTCAGGATTGGGAGGGGATCAGAGCCTCCAGTTCCCCACCCCATTCTGCACACAGGCCCACCCCATGGGTCTCCACCACTGTGCAAAAGGTGGAAATGAGGCCAGGAGGGGTCTGACAGGGCCACAGCCCTTCCCAGTTCTTCCTAAAAGCATTACCTGTGAGGATGAGGTGTTGGGGTGGGAGAAGGTCCTCTGGGGACAGGGAGATGGGATGGGAGTCTCAGGAGCTGGGGAGAAGCTACAGGGAGGCTCCCTGGAGAGCGAGAGCCAAGTGGCTAGAAGACATGCTGCTCTCCTTCCCTGCAGAGAAGCTGAAAGGATCTCGTGGAAAGGGAGGAATACCTTCTACCCCATCACCTTACGCAGCTACAGGGCAAAGATGCCCCCTCACGTAATGTCGTCCCCCAAAGGGGATGCTCAGACCCAGAGCCCCCACCACCCTCACCCCCCAGGGGCTCAGACTTTGCGCCCCCGCCCCCCACCGGCCTCCCGCCCAGCACCCCCACTCCAGCCGGCACTCTCTGGAGTGGAGGGGGCCCAGGAAGCTCATCAAGTTGCATTACTCCTTCTACGATGGATCCTCCTTCGTTTAGTATCCTTCTGCTTGGTCCTTTCTCCCCGCAGCTCAGCCGGAGAGCTCCAGGGTTTCATAAAGCCGGGGTGTTTCCTTCGGCTTTTCAGTTCATCAGAGAAGCCTGATAACTGATGTTCCAGGGTATTAAGAATTTGTCCAGGTCAGAGGGAGACGTCCTGAGAGTCAGTTCTCCAGTTCAGGTCCTGCCAACTAGGATGCAACAAGGCCAGCTGTGTATGACCGCGTGTCAGTCTGGGCTGGGGCTATGGCAGTGGTCTCTGCCTCCAAGGCGCTCCCAGGCAAGAAGGTCAGAGACACAGAACATCTCTAGCTGAGACAAGGTGATAGGAGACCCTCAGTCTAGGTGGGAGAGTCTTCGTCTTTCTGTTCCAGGCTCACTGGATGAGCCCTGTGGTTCTTGAGTACTTTGCCTGCAAGATCCATGTATTTGGAGTCCGATCCACAGCCCAGAACCCCACCTGGCATGTGCCCACCCGGGTTGCTCTGCGCAGAGGTCTGTCTGCGCTCGTAAGCACGTGGGCAGCGGGGCCCAGCCTCGGGGTGTGGGCGTGGCCCAGGGGGACACATGTCCTCTTTGAGAGTCTGGTGAAGGTGTAGACCCTCTTCCTAGAAACATGGGTTGAGACATGTAGGGAAACACGGCCTGTGGCTGCAGGGGGTCTGCAGACCTCCACAGCTTGTCTGTGTACCTGGATTTCAGAGCGCTAGATTGACGAAAACAGATTTCTAATACGCAAAGCCTCGTTGGGTAAATGCTGAGGGTTATGCATATTTTAGAGTGAATGGAGTCAGATTGCTTTTTTCTTTCACAAATGTTTATCGAGTATCATGTGTGATGATGAATAGAATGACCTTGTGGGAAGCAACCTGACTGAGTGCTTTCTTCTGAAATGAGGGAACGGAGTTGGAATGTGGGTGTCGATGGTGAGGGAGGGCTCCCTTTGGAGAACAGTCCAGGGGAGAAACAGTGTATCAGCAAGGCGCCTCGGACCCTGTGCTCCTCACGGGGGCCCTGTCGCCCTCTCCCCAGCATGCTCTAGAGCTGGACCGGACTCAGATGCACAGCCTGCTTGTCAGCAAGCCTCTGAGGCCAGACAGGGCAGAGTGCTGACTCCAGACTCCGCAGCCTAAGTTGGGCGAGATGCAAAGAGACACCAGTCTTTTCATTCTCGTCCCTTCGTTGCAGCAACAGGGAAACCAAGACCCAGAGGGCTCACCCAGTGCCACAGGGGGAGCTGGCGGCAGAGCCGGGCCTGGGTCCGGGGTCTCCCGACCTCTGTTCAGGGCCCTCTTCCCAGCACCATGTTCACGCCTGTCAGGATTATTGCTTCCCACAGAGAGCAGGACAGGGGATCTGGAAGCCAGGTGGAAACCTCATTCTACTAATAAGACCACTGAGCACACAGGGCTCACCGCCTCTGGCAGAGAGGCTGGCTCTCTGAGCTGTCTCAGCAGGCAGTCAGCAGGTCTGCCGGCCGTGGCCCCTCATTTTCTTTGGCTTCCTCTCCACTGAACTGGGCATTCAGAACTGCGGGGCCTGTCACAGGAGTCCTGTAGTTTCTCTGGCCGTAAATGAGTGCATTCATCACCCTCTGCTCAGCCCCGCTTCCAGGGCGCCCTGTATGTTGAGCTCCTTCTTAGGCGGCGGCTGCTCACAGGGGTCGTGGGGCTCCCCCTCTGACTCCACGCTGCATTGAATGGGACCTCTTTTCTGACTCCACAATGCATTGAATGGGACCATTCCCCAGAGCTCACGAAGCCTGTGTCTGTGAGTTAAGCTGCCACCAGAGTAGATCAGGGGTTTGGGAGCCCGCACGCAGCTCAGCCTGTTGGGATGATACTCGCTCCCCTGCCACAGAATCCCGAAGGTCTCCTGCTGGAGACCTGAGCCGTCGACGCTGGTGTGCTTGACCTAATCCCCAGTGATCATCACATCCTGGCCGTTATTGTAGTTCGGCTGTGGGAGGAGCGGAGGAGGAGGCCTGGACTCTGCGTCCAGTTCTTGGTGACCCTGCCCAAGCCACCGCATCCCTCTGGGACTTACTCCTCTCCATTATAAAATGACGAAGCGGGACCCAGTGACCTTGAAGGACAGCGTCTGTGTTCCTGGGGCAAAATGGCCAAGGCAAGTGCAGCTGTTGGACTGAGGCTCCCTCCCCACCCCCCCCACCCCTTATTCTAGCTAGAGTTGTGTTCACTTCACAGGCCTTTTCAGAGAAACAGTTTGGGGATTTGGGGGTTCTCTCTATTGTCCTTTTCTGTTCTTTGTTTTCTCTTCTTATATTATTTCCTTCTTCTGCCAGCTTTAGTTTTACTTTGCTCTCCTTTTAATAGTTCATTACAGTGGAAGGTTCAGTTGTTGATTTGATATCATTCTCCTTTAAGACAAACATTTTTAAAAATTTTATTGGAATATAATTAATTTACAGTGTTAGTTTTTGCTGTACAGTGAAGTGAATCTCCACTCTTTTGAATTTTTTTCCTCTTTTTAAAAATTGATATATAGTTGATTTACTATATCTACTCTTTTTAAGATTCTTCTCCCATATTGGTCATGGCAGAGTATTGAGAACAATTCTCTGTGCGGCCCAGTAGGTTCTTAGTTTTCTGCTTTTTATACAGTGGTGTGTATATGCCAATCCCAGTGTGTATATGTCTCCCAGTTTGTCTCCCCCCACACCCTTTCCCTCCTGGTAACCACAGGCTTGTTTTCTGCATCTGTGACTATATTTCTGTTTTGTAAATAAGTTCATTTGTACGTGTTTTTTTATTTATTCTGCATATAAGCAGTATCATATGATATTTGTCCTTCTCTGACTTATTTCCCTTAGTATGATAATCTCCAGGTCCCTCTATGTTGCTGCAAATGACATTATTTTGTTCTTTTTAATGGCTGAGTAATGTGCCATTGTATATATGTACCACATCTTTCTTTATCCACTCATCTGTCAGTGGACATTTAAGTTGCTTCCATGTCTTGGCTGTTATAAACAATGCTGCAGTGAACACTGGGGTGCTCATTCGAGCCGTGTTTTTCTCCAGATATATACCCAAGAGTCAGAGAAGGCAATGGCACCCCTTTCCAGTACCCTTGCCTGGAAAATCCCATGGGCGGAGGAGCCTGGTGAGCTGCAGTCCATGGGGTCGCTAAGAGTCGGACACGACTGTGCAACGTCACTTTCACTTTTCACTTTCATGCATTGGAGAAGGAAGTGGCAACCCACTCCAGTGTTCTTGCCTGGAGAAGCCCAGGGACGGGGGAGCCTGGTGAACTGCCATCTACGGGGTCACACAGAGTCAGACACGACTGAAGCGACTTAGCAGCAGCAGCATACCCAGGAGTGGGATTGCTGAATTATATCATAGCTCTCCGATTTACTTTTCTCCGTATTTTCTAGTGATTTTCTTAGTGGTTCCCTGGTATAATGGGATATAATTACTAACATGCAGTCACCTTGGATTAGAATTGAGTCCTCATCTGTTGGTGTCCCTATAAGAAGAGAAAACAAACACGCAGAGAAAAGGATCATGTGAAGATTGAGGTAAAGGTTAGAATGATGGGTCTGTAAACAAAGGAATCCTGAAGATTCTTGGTAACCAGCAGAAGAATAGGAAGAGGCAAGGAAGTGTTCTTCCCCAGAGCCTCTGAGAACATAGCCCCGTCAGGGCTTTGGTTTCAGATTTCTAGACTCCAGACCATGAGAGAATAAACTGCTGCTATTTAAGTCATCCAATTTGTGGTACTTCGTTTCAGTAGCCTCAAGAAGTTAATTACAATTGACAACAAATTAGTTTGAGTAAATACCAACATAACCTCAATAGCATATAAGACTCCTATACAGCTCCTATACAGCTCCGTTCCTCCTCCTTTATTTTATTAACAGAAATTAACTCTTTATTTATACATTGTGTGCCACTAACATAGATTTACAATTATTATTTCATGTACTTGTTCTTTCAAATTATATGGGAAAAAATAATTATAAACCAAAAATAATATAATACTGAATCATATATTTACTTATGTAGTTACCTTTATCAGTGTTCTCTGTTCCTTTGTGTGTCTTTGAGTTATTTTCATGAATTTGAGCAAACTCTGGGAGATAGTGGAGGACCGAGGAACCTGGCGTGCTGCATGCAGTCCATGGAGCTGCAAAAAGTCAGTCATGACTTAGTGACTGAAAAACAACAAGAAGTGTTTTTTCATTTCAGCCTTAAGAGCTCTAACTTTTAGCATTTTTTGTTGGGCAGCTGTACTAGTGATTAACTCCCTCAGCTTTAGTTTATCTGGAAAATTTAATTTCTCCTTCATTTTGAAGAATAGTTGTACTCAATATGGAGGTCTTGGTTGATAGCTTTTTCTTTCAGCTCTTTAAATATTACATCCCAGTAACTCTGGCTGCCTTGTTTTTTGATGAGAAATTGGCCAATCATATTAAGGATCCTTTGTACATGATAAGTCTCTCTTTGTTGCTGCTTTCAAGAGTCTTTGTCTTTATGCCATTTGATAGTAGTGTGTCTCAGTGTGGCTCTGTTTGAATTTATTGTACTTGGAGTTTATTGAGTTTCTTGAACATATACAGTCCTATCTTCCATAAAAAGTTTTCAACAATTATATCTTCAAACATTCTTTCTGTCCCCCTACTTCATCTTTGGGACTCCTGTTATGCGTATATTGGGATTTTTTTAAATTTATATATTAATTGGAGGAAAGTTGCTTTACAGTGTTGTGCTTTCCATGAGGCACCTGAGAGCAGAACGTGGGGAGTTTCTGTTGTTTCTGCTTAACCGTTTCTGCCAGCTACCCCTCTGGAAACATCGCCATGTGTCAGATCCCCACGTGCTGCAGGGGGAGAGCCATCACCTGCCTCTTTAACGACACACCCAGCTTCTCCTTCCTGGCCCTGTTCAATGCTGAAGGCCAGGGCTGTGTCCACTACAACCTAAAGGCCCGGTGAGTAGGTGGGAGGAGTCTTGGCCCCATGGAAGAATCTCTGAGGGTAGTGAAGTGGGGCACTGCCATAGAAGGTAGGAGCCCTGGTGAAGGGAGGGGCCAGTCCACGTCCAGAGATCTAGGAGGACCGCGTGGCAGGGCCCAGGTGGTGCCTCAGGGACACAGGTGCCCTGCGGCCCCTCCGTGCTGGATCCATGTCACAGCCACAGAGAAGGGAGACTCCCCAAGTCCTACTCCACTTGATCCCCAGAACACTAAGATCCTGACTGTCAGCTGGGTTCACGGAAGAATTCTTTAGGGAAGGAGGAGTGTTTTGTACTAGGAAACAGGCCATGGGTAGCACGTATTCTTGCAGCCAAATGTGGATTTTGTCTGACACTTTTAAGGAGCTGTGTTGGAAGGAATGACTTAACTTTCATGAGACATATGTTCCATTTCCCATTTTGGTGCCTGAGATCTTACATGCTGAAGCTCCTGGGCTGCAGGCATACATTCCATTTCTGTCTCCCTTGGATTTAGCCTGAGTCCCCACAATCTCCCTCAGACCTTTGCTTCTTCGAAGACTCCCCCAGGTAGCATCAACAGATGTGAAGGGACCCCAGACCATGTTAGGCGGGGGAAGTGGGGCTACTTGCAAGAGTCCACAGTTCTTCCGTCTAGGGCAGAGTCTTATCGTCTTGCCTGCTGATAGCCTGTAGTGATGAGGGCCCCCTTCAGGGGCGTGGCGGCAGTCCTCATTGATGTGTCTCTCCTAGCTGCCCGTACGTCTTGGTCTTGGATGAGGAAGGTGGCATCACCAACGACCACAAGGGCTACGTAGTCCACAAGTGGAGCTGGGCTTCGAAGACGGAGACTTTACTCTCTCTGGAATACAAGGTAGGGTGAGGAGCAGAGGCGGGGCATTAAGAGCCTGGAGGCTGCCTGTGCGACGGGAGCCTGGCCTCTGGGAGCTTGTGGTCTCATCCAGAGGTCCGCATGGTGATGGGCAATTTCCACGGCTGGCTGAAGTGAACTTTTCAGTTGCCTGCAGAAACTGTAATACTGACCTTTCTTAGTAATATTCTTCCTATTGTATTTTTTATTATTAACAATGTTATGTTTTATAGTTAAAAATGTCCTTTATTTTAGGAATTAACTATTACAGTAGTTGATAGTTTATTTTTAGTCTAATGTGGCAGTAAGAAAAGTTATATTATTTTGGTCCTCGTCAGTGTTTGTTTTGTAATTTACTATCTGTGAAATTAAAAAAAAACCTGAGCATTAAAGGTAGCTGATAGACAAAAATCCTTTTTTCATTCTTTTAATTGTTAAGCTATTCTTCAAAGATTTACTAAGTAATAAGTTAACGATGAATTACTAGTACTAAATAACAACTGATTACATTAATTTACTAATAGAGCAAATTAGGTGTGCTTATCACTTTACCTATGGCAG
This sequence comes from Madoqua kirkii, assembly GCA_006408675.1. Taxonomy (NCBI): domain Eukaryota; kingdom Metazoa; phylum Chordata; class Mammalia; order Artiodactyla; family Bovidae; genus Madoqua; species Madoqua kirkii. The sequence goes on along the minus strand of SJYC01047780.1, from coordinate 27,010 downwards.
AGTTTCTCATCCCTGGAACCACTGACATTTTGAGATGGGTAATTCTTTGTAATAATTGTGCATTGTAGGATATTTATCAGTATCATCCCAGATGCCAGTGATACCCACTCTCTTAGTTATGACAACCAAAAATATCTCCAGACAGCACCAGAGGTTCTCTGAGGCAAAAATCACCCATTGTTTAAAATCATCAACCTTGGGGATAGAAAGATAGATTATACCCCTCAAGGAACTTAGGAGTCTAGGGGAATAATATCTGGTAGAGGAGGGTAAGCACTGTGAGACAGACATTAGCTCATGGGTTGGGATTCAGAGAAAGATCATGGAACACAGAATTCACCCAAGGTTAGAGTTACAGACAGAAGCACTCTTGGAGTCTATGGAGGAGCTCACGCAGCCTGTCTTGTGCCCGTCCTGTTCATCCTCGACCTTGGCCCCTGGATTCTCACTCTTATAAGCCAGTTCCTGTTACCTCTGCTTAGAAACATTCAAGTCTTTGAACATGACTCACCTTTCCCACCCCATTGGCCTGAAATACATCTTCTCTCTCTGCCAATCCAAATCATTCTTTCTTCCAAGCCCTACCCAGACTTCCTATCTTTGTGGCTCTCCAGTTCATGCCCATTTCTCTCTTCTTCCAGGGCCCACTGTCTGGATTAAAAGGTGATCCACACTGAAATGAGGAATTTCAGTCACTGGACAATTAGTTATGCAATGAAGAGGTTCTCAGTTGTGGCTGAATATCAGAATCACCCATGGCACTTTTAACAGACCCCAGACAGCTCCAGAGAGATCCGGATTCGTTTGGTCTGCCATGGGTTCTGGATTTTGTAGTTTTCACAAGTCTTTTTATTGCTTGACCAGGTCCCAGCTCCCCAGTCCAGAGATGTATTGTTATTGCCTTAATATTTAACATTTTGTAGTTGTATGAAAAGTTTACAATTCAAAACGATTGTAAGTTGCTTGCAAGCAGGCACCATATGTTATATGTCACTGTGGCCAAGTAGAGAACTGGGATGAGGATCTGAGGAGTCAAGTACTACTGTTTTGCTGAACCCTGGCTGGGCAGCTTTCTAAAAACCACTCAGCTTCCCTGCGTCTTCGTGTCTCATCAGTGTAAGATGGCTCACGAAAGCCTCTGTCCTTGCCTCACACTGCTTTTGTGAGAACTGAAACAGTGGTGGGCAGGGTGCTTTGACATCACTGTCGTGTTTCAGCTCATTCTTCTCGGCCCTGGAGCTGCGAGCAGAAACGCACAGTGGAGTCCGGTGCAGTCGGGGCTGGCCTGGAAGCCAAGGTGGCCTCGAGGTGCCACACCGGTGTGCATACTGTAATACAGGTGAGACGGAGGGGGACTCTGGGCAGAGGAATCGTGTCTCCACCGTTAGGCGTCAGTGCGGCGCTGTTGAAAGTTCATGGGTGCTTTCTGTGCCAGAAGAGAAGCCAGGAGCTGTACGCATCATGGGGCGGAGGCCAGAGGCGGCGGATGTCAGGCCGAGGAGTCTGCGTGCTGTCTCGAAGGCTGCGGTGGCTAGTTTGTTTCTGCCCAGGTGTTCACTGTTCCCAGCCTTTTCATTCCTCTCTGAACATCCATTTTCCAACTGGTATCATTTCTCTTCAGCCTGAAGAACTTCCTTTAGCATTTCTTGAAATGAATATCTTCTGGCAACAAATTCTGTTGTTTTTCATGTGGAAAATGTTCTTATGAAAAAATATTTTTGTTGGGCATAGAATTATGTTTGACTTCTTAAAAAAAATAGCATTTTAAAGATGTTCCATTGTGTCTGTCTTCCATAGTTTCTGATGAGAAATCTGTGGTCATTTAAATCATTGTTCATTTTCTCTAGCTGCTTTCAAGCTTTTCTGGTTTTTTATAAGTTTGACTATGATGTGTCTGCATGTGGTTATCTTCATATAAATTCTGTTTGGGGTTTACTGAGCTTCTTTAATCTGTAAATTCACATCTTTCATCAAATTTGGAAAGTCTTCTGCCCCTATTTGGGGGTGGGGGGAGTGCTCCAATCTCTTTCCATCTCTTCTGAGACCCCAATCACATGTACTTTAGACCTTTGAAGATTGTCCTGAAGGTCCCTGACGCTCCGCTGTTTCTGTTGTTGCTCAGTGTTTTCATGTTTACTTTCCAGGTCACGTAACTTCCTACCCAGACTTCCTATCTTTGTGGCTCTCCAGTTCATGCCCATTTCTCTCTTCTTCCAGGGCCCACTGTCTGGATTAAAAGGTGATCCACACTGAAATGAGGAATTTCAGTCACTGGACAATTAGTTATGCAATGAAGAGGTTCTCAGTTGTGGCTGAATATCAGAATCACCCATGGCACTTTTAACAGACCCCAGACAGCTCCAGAGAGATCCGGATTCGTTTGGTCTGCCATGGGTTCTGGATTTTGTAGTTTTCACAAGTCTTTTTATTGCTTGACCAGGTCCCAGCTCCCCAGTCCAGAGATGTATTGTTATTGCCTTAATATTTAACATTTTGTAGTTGTATGAAAAGTTTACAATTCAAAACGATTGTAAGTTGCTTGCAAGCAGGCACCATATGTTATATGTCACTGTGGCCAAGTAGAGAACTGGGATGAGGATCTGAGGAGTCAAGTACTACTGTTTTGCTGAACCCTGGCTGCGCAGCTTTCTAAAAACCACTCAGCTTCCCTGCGTCTTCGTGTCTCATCAGTGTAAGATGGCTCACGAAAGCCTCTGTCCTTGCCTCACACTGCTTTTGTGAGAACTGAAACAGTGGTGGGCAGGGTGCTTTGACATCACTGTCGTGTTTCAGCTCATTCTTCTCGGCCCTGGAGCTGCGAGCAGAAACGCACAGTGGAGTCCGGTGCAGTCGGGGCTGGCCTGGAAGCCAAGGTGGCCTCGAGGTGCCACACCGGTGTGCATACTGTAATACAGGTGAGACGGAGGGGGACTCTGGGCAGAGGAATCGTGTCTCCACCGTTAGGCGTCAGTGCGGCGCTGTTGAAAGTTCATGGGTGCTTTCTGTGCCAGAAGAGAAGCCAGGAGCTGTACGCATCATGGGGCGGAGGCCAGAGGCGTCGGATGTCAGGCCGAGGAGTCTGCGTGCTGTCTCGAAGGCTGCGGTGGCTAGTTTGTTTCTGCCCAGGTGTTCACTGTTCCCAGCCTTTTCATTCCTCTCTGAACATCCATTTTCCAACTGGTATCATTTCTCTTCAGCCTGAAGAGCTTCCTTTAGCATTTCTTGAAATGAATATCTTCTGGCAACAAATTCTGTTGTTTTTCATGTGGAAAATGTTCTTATGAAAAAATATTTTTGTTGGGCATAGAATTATGTTTGACTTCTTAAAAAAAATAGCATTTTAAAGATGTTCCATTGTGTCTGTCTTCCATAGTTTCTGATGAGAAATCTGTGGTCATTTAAATCATTGTTCATTTTCTCTAGCTGCTTTCAAGCTTTTCTGGTTTTTTATAAGTTTGACTATGATGTGTCTGCATGTGGTTATCTTCATATAAATTCTGTTTGGGGTTTACTGAGCTTCTTTAATCTGTAAATTCACATCTTTCATCAAATTTGGAAAGTCTTCTGCCCCTATTTGGGGGTGGGGGGAGTGCTCCAATCTCTTTCCATCTCTTCTGAGACCCCAATCACATGTACTTTAGACCTTTGAAGATTGTCCTGAAGGTCCCTGACGCTCCGCTGTTTCTGTTGTTGCTCAGTGTTTTCATGTTTACTTTCCAGGTCACGTAACTTACGCGGGTACATCTCCAAGTCCACTGACTTTATTCTCTCATTTCCATTCTGCTGTTGTGCTGATCCCATGAAGGTTAGAAATTCCAGGTATTTATTTTCAACTCTGTAATTTCCATTTAGCTGCTTTTTATATTTTCTGTTTCTCTGCTGAGATTTCCTAATTTTTTTCATCATAAGCATATCTTTGTTTGCTTTATCAAACATAGTTAAATTAGCTGCTCTAAAGCCTTGTCTGCTAATTTCAACATCTGGGACATATCACACAGGATTGGTTATTTGTTGCCTTGAGAATGGCTCACACTTGACTGGTTCTTCACAGGTTGAGTCGTTTTGGATTGCCGACCTCGTGGATGTTATGTTTTGGAGTCTCTGAGTTCTGATGTGTTGACTGTTTTGTTTTAATAGGCAGTGGACTTACTTAGAGTTATAGTGCAAACTTTGTCTCACCGGTAGTGGGCAGCAGCCCAGATCTCAGTTCAGTGTTCTGTTTCCCTGGAAGTAAGCCACCTTGAGTCTGCGCTGTTCACACATGGTCCAGGGATCAGCTAGAGCTGTGGCCTGATTATCAATACCACCCCGGACTCTCTTTCTCTGTCCCTTCTGTAAATCTCTCCTTACTTTTCTGTAACTGTAGTTTGCCCCAGGTTGTGTCCTTTGGTTCTCTGGACCAGAAAGAATTCATCTCATGTTGGTCCTTTTAAGTTTAGACTCAGAAATCTGCCTGCTTTTGCTCACTCTTAGGAGCCTTTGGATAGTTGTTTTGTTGTATTTTTTCCCGTCTCTGTGGGGGAAATCAACCTGGTAAGAGCTGACTCGGCTGTTGGATCCCTCCGTCTCCTTCACAGCTGCTTACAGGTTTGGGTTGGAAAGGGAAGGGGCAGTGGTGAAGAAACATCCTTACTTTTTCTGCTAATCCTGCAAAGAGAAATAGGGATTCTTTTGTCTTCTCCGTGAAAGCAAGATTCTAACATAATAACCAGAAAGATCTCATGGCTCCCTCAGCCCCAGGCCGAGGGGGGTTTTGTGTTTTGCGGTGTGTCAGGAGCAGGAGGTGGGGTAGCAGAAGCAGGCACCCACCGAGTCCTGGTTCCTTCATCCACAGGTGAACGAGCAGATGAAGCTGACGGTGCTCGGGCAGGACACCATGACGGTCACCTTCACCTCCATGAATGAGACAGTAACGCTCCCCATATTGGCCAGCAACTGTCCCCACGGGACAGCGCACGATAAGCGGGTAAGGCTCATAGACCAGTCGCCTGCTGAGCCCAGAGCATCCCACCCCATACGAGGCCTGACCTCTTACCCTGCCTAGGGGACCTCTGCTCACCATTCAGCGTCAGACCTCAGTACTGCCTTCTCTCTGGAACTTGTGTCGAATGTCATTCAGGTGCCCCAGGATCCAGTGCAGACTGGCTGAGCATGGGAAGAGACAGTGTGGGCTCAGTAAACTGGAAAGTCAGTCTGTAGATGGGCAGCGTCAGACGTGACTAGACCCAGGCCTCACAGGATTCTCTGAGATTTTCCCGTCCCCTTGCTGTGCCCTCCTCTCTGTCGGCTTCGTTCTCAAGGAGTTTTTCTCACCTTATGGTGACCAGATGGTCGTGAGCCTCTCTGGGCTCATTGTTCTTCCAACTTTGGTTTTCCCAAGAGAAGAAGAACCTCTCTTTGCTATGCATTCCAGTAGAAGTGCCAACACTAACATCGCTGGCTCCATCTGCCACCCATGCCTGGAATGTTCTCTGTGGCCAGAAGTGTGTGATGTTCTCACTGGCCAGCCTTGAGTGTCATGTCCAACCCAGGAGCCGAGGGTGTGATCAGTCCCTGGTACACCAGGAGTGTGTTCCTGAAGGAAGATTATGGTGCTGGATAGAATCACTGCCTGTGTGTTGATCCTCTCCACCACCTCCTTACCTGTCCCAGGTAGAGTCCTCCTGTCCCCTTACTCAGCCCTCCCAGCCGTGATTCCCCTCATTCCAGCACTGCTTTATTTATAAGCCAGCCTTCTCCACTGAACTGGGGATTCCTACCTGTGTCTGTTGCCCCACGACTCAGTATGAGGACTGCTTTAGATGAAGTACTTGCTAAGGGGGCAGGTGAGACCGTGGCAGAGTCTGGAAACCCAGTTCTTCATTCACTGGGTCTTCGTGGAACCTCCTCTGTGCCTGGTCCATAGTTATGTAGAGGGATGGCTAGGATGAAGGGGACAAAGTCCCCGATCCCCCCTGAGCTTAAAGTCTAGAGGAGAACAGTTGACATTCGCTGTGAGACACTGAGGTAGCCAAGGACTCCTGGGCGGCAGCGGCCACTGGCATTACACACAAGGGGCTGGCCTGCTTGGAGTGGGAGCAGGGGGCCAAACCTCCCAGTCTTCCCCGGCCCAGTCCTGGTTTATACCTGCCAGCCCAGCAGTTACTGGCACCATCCCTTTCACTCTTGGGCTTCCCCTGTGGCTCAGCTGTTAAAGAAATGCACCCGCAATGCAGGAAACCTGGGTTCGATCCCTGGGTTGGGAAGATCCCCTCAAGAAGGGAATGGCTACCCACTCTGTATTCCGGCCTGGAGAATCCCATGGTCCGTATAGTCCATGGGGTTGCAAAGAGGCAGACACGACTGGGCAGCCTTCACTTTAGTTTCACTCAGAAGTGTCCCCGTTTCCCTTTCTGTGGGCACAGGCGAGGCAGACATTTGTTGGAGACCAGTGTTATCTGGAGAATCCCAGGGAGAGGGGAGCCTGGTGGGCTGCCGTCTATGGGGTTGCACGGAGTCGGACACGACTGAAGCAACTTAGCAGCAGCAGCAGCCGCAGCAGCAGTGTTATCTGAGCAAGATACAGAGAACACCTGTGTTTCTCCTGGAGAGACATGCTGCAGTTTTTTCTTACGTTTTGGTAGCATTTCAGCTTTTTTAATTGATTAGCTAATTCAATAAACATAAATTGGCACCTGCCATGTGCTAGCCTGCCAAGGATATTTAAGAGGCCTCGCTCCTTCTTGTCTGTGAAATACCTTCAGTCTAATGGAAGGGGCAGAAGCATCACTGTGGTTGTGGTGCAGCTTCACTGGCTTGGCGTAGGGGAGCGGGGGAAGTTGAGGGGGTGCTGGGTTCTATCAAGGGTCTCATCAAGCAGCTGGGAAACTCAGATGCCTGTGACCTCAGCCTGCACTCCGCACACCAAAGACCAAAGCAGGCTCAGGGTTTTGAGTCCCTCTGGGCAGACACACGACTGTGCTGGGTGCCGAGGCCATCTGTCAGTCTGGCCCCTGCCGTACTCTGCATGCCACTGTTGGTGCCAAAGTACACAGAGTGTATGCGGTCCCATATCTGTATTTCTGGAAAACCTTTTTATACTGTATTTTTTTAATGTGCATTGACTTATCAAGGCAGTAGGTAATGGAAAAATTTTGTCCCTGTAAAATTGCAGTAATGCATCTTTTTCCTGGTACCCTTCTTTCTGATAAACTTTCAAATTTGGAACATGGCTGATAACCACGAAGTCAGCAGTTGAAGACCCTCATGAAACAGCCGAGAGAAGCCACTCTGAAGTCCACATACCAAACATGCCCTCTGGGCCTCGGAAAGCCCCACAATCATTCACATCTTATATCTCCTTAACTAAGTGCAGCCTCCATGAGCTAGAATTAGAGGCGCAAAGCCTTGTGTTCCAGCATGGTAGCTGTGAGCCACAAATGCCTGTTGAGCGCTTGAAATGCGACAACTCGAGGCTGAGACGGGCTGGAAGTGAAGGCGCATGCTACATTTCAAAGGCTCAGCAGGAAAAGAGAGTGCCGCAGTTCTTACTGGTCACTTACACTGGTTACATGTTGCAGTCATCATATTTTTGACATATTGTGTTAGATAAATATGTTATTAGAATTGATTTCATCTTAGAACTTTTTAATGTGGCTTCAGGAACATTTAAAACCGCATGTGCAGCTTGCCTTGTATTTCTAGCAGAGCTACAGCAGGAATCTAAAGGTGGGATTCCCACTGCAAGAAGTTTGCAGAGGCTGACGGTGCAGAAGGAAGCTGAAAGTTGTTTATTAACAAGTACACTGTAACTCTTTCTTTCTTATTTTTTTAAATTATAAAAGTATGATAACACATTTACAGGAGATTTGAAAAATACAGAACAAACTCACATATAGTTCTACTATATATTTTTAAGTAGAGAAATTTAAGATTTTAGTTGGAGTTTCAATATGAACCTCAAAAATTTACAGAATTAATAGATTGGAAAAAGTAGAAGGATACAGTAGACATGAAGAGCACTGTGAACCAATTCAACATACTTGAGATTTAGATAGACAGTTTTCACACAGCAGCAGGATATAAATTCAAGTTCCCATAGACTGCAAAGTAGGAAGCACTGGAACATATCCAGCGACATAAAGCAAGGTGGGAAACTTTCATGGGCTAAAGGCACTGAGATCAGATAACGGACGTCATAACTCAAAACGCATAGCTGTCTTGGGGACATTCAGTTTAGGGACAAACAGGCAAATACATTAAGACAGCTTCTGAAAACCACTGCATTCTAGGTGATAGTCTAGGTGTTAATGTTGACAGAGGAAACTGACTTGCCCCGAAGCGTCCTTGTCACAACCCTTCTCTGAGGATGCAGGGTGGTGCACGGGATTTTACAACCTTCTGACCAAAAAAACGACAAATGAGAAACTTACCAAGCTTATTGTGGGAAGCAGGATTTCCAAATGTCAAGCCTTGCTTGGAGGTTAAGCATCTCGATATTTTTCTGTGAAATCTTGAGAGAGAGAGCCTTGTCTAGGAGGGGCCCTCGGGCCATCTCATCTACCATCCCTTCCTGGGTCTCAGATTCCCCATTTGTATAAGTAATGTGTAAAGGCCCACCCAACTTTCCCACACTTCTTTCCTGGGATTTTAAAATTCAGTTCAGCTCCATCTTGTGTGTGTGTGTGTGTGTGTGTGTGTGTGTGTGTGTATTTGGGGCTACCTGTCACCCAGCAGCAAACCTATAGTCATCTAGGGAAGCTGAGGGATGCGGGTAAGGCGGCCTCTTCCCTCACAGTCCCTGTCACTGGAAAGCTTGTTGAATGGCTCCCCAGACACGCATCACCCTGGAAGGAAGCCCCCGTCACAGTGACAGGCGGAGTGGCAGTCCCAGACTGTGTGGCCCTGCAGCCAGGCTCCTCACTAAATATTTCTATCAAGGCAGCGCTTTGGAAGCAAGGAAAGGCCTCATTTTAAATGCTTTATTCACCCAGTACTACCTCAAATCCTTTCTGGAAGCAAGACTGGGTATAAATTAAAAATAAAACTAGCCCAGAGACAGAGGTTGGGACCAACCATCAGAAGGATGGTTGAGGCTTTGCTGTTAATCGGGGCATTCTTTACGGGAGCCTTGCCTGCAGGACAAAGAGGGACATGTAGCTGACGTCACTGTTCTTCAAAAGTCTGTCCACCGCCCACCCCGTTCTCTTCTGAGGCTTCAATTCTTCAGGGGAAAAATTACTTCCCACCTCCTCTGTGTGAAGTGGGAGATACAGACATCATGGACCCTGCTTCAGGGGACTGGTGAAGTTTTAGGGATAAAGTCAAAGGTGGTCAGAATCCAGGGCAGGAAAGCCGGGAAGGAGCAGGTGTGCCAGCTCGGCAGGTGTGCCAGCTCGGCAGGTGTGCCAGCTCGGCAGGTGTGCCAGCTCGGCAGGTGTGCCAGCTCGGCATGGAGAGTGATCACTGCTGGCTTAGCAAGCTGCCAGGACTTCCCGGAAAAAAAGGCAGACAACGATTGCCTGACTCCAGAGGCTGAGCCTCGATCCACCCCGGCAGAAGCAGAGGGTGACCTGCAGGATGGCCTCAACTTGCCTCCCAGGAGCCTGGGAGCCGAGGGGCCCCTTTGCAGTGATCCCAAACTGAGCTAGAGACCTGGCCTGGTGCCCACGGGTACCAGTCAGTCTATGGAACCCTGGCACCCGGTGGACTCCCAGCTGAGAGCTGCCAGCAGGGTGAAAGGGTTCTGAGGGTCATGTAGGCAGCAGAGGCTCCTGGGAGGCATGTGGCCACCCAGTCATTCCTAATACAACAAGCATAAACTGAGCGCCTCCTGTGTGCTTGGCTCCCAGATACAAGGGAGACCGAGCCGATGCTTATCCTCCCGGAGGTTGGAGTCTGGCTGGGGAGACAGGCTCCCACGCAGCTGATCACAAAGGGCACAGTGGGGGTCCAAGGCAAGGAACAGTTCTGCCCAGAGCAACCAGCATCCCTGGGGTGGGGGACATTTGAGGCAGGTTGAGTCAGCTTGCAGGAATTCGCTGGGCCGAGGGGACAAGGTGGGTCCCCTGCAGGGACAGCACATCCTCTGTGCCAGGCCACGCCTGTGGTCACCGGGCTGGGCAGACGGCTCCCTGTGAGGCTGCTGCTGATGCCCTTCCCTCGACCTCTCCCTAGATGACCCGCAGAATCAGCATCATGGACGAAAAGATATCTAAGATGAGCCGGGCCCTGGCAGAGATCAAGAGGCGGTTTCAGAAGACAGTGTCCCAGTTCATGAACTCCATCCTGCTGGCGGCAGGTAGGGAGGCAGAAACGGGGGTGCAGTCCTGTCCCAGGGCTTCCCAGATCCTGGGCCACCTTCAGGTCACCTCCAAGGACAGCTCTCCACCCCAGGGAGCTGGTGCAGCAGGATTCCCCATTGGTGACGGGACGACGAGGCTCAAAGTGGGGAAGGAGCTTCCTCACGCCACTCAGCTGATAATGGCGGCCTTTGCCAACCTCAGCTTCTGAGAGCTCTCTGTGTGTCTTTATGTCTGCACGTGGTTGCTTTTCTCCTGGGTTTCTCTTGGGCTTTCTGTTGCTCTCTCTGTCCTCACACCCACCCACACAGGGTTCACTTTTTGGCTGCATCTCCCATATCATCCGTCATCCACTTGCACCCCCTGTTCCTCTCCTTGCTGAAGGTCTTGGTAGAAGAGAGGAAAGCAGCCAAGTCCCCAGGCTGACCCTGTCAGGCCTGCGGGGTCTCCAGGGCTGGCATGGGTGGCCTCGAGACCCTCCCACGTCTGGGCTCTCTTCCTCACTGCTCGTGGGCCTGGGTATGAAGAAACATTGATTCTCCCACCCCATGCCACCCCCTGGCTGGGTGTACAAGGGCTGTGGTGCCCCCCACAGCTTCCCTAGGGAGTTGCTCCTTGTCCCCAGATACTCAGTTCAGCCACGCCCTGCCTCTGGAAAGCCTTCCTGTGCCTTCTAGCAGACTGTCACACGCTCCTCTGGGCTCCACAGCACTCTGTCCGTGCTCTAAGTCTAAGTCTTCCCACCTAGCATTATGAATATTTCTTTGCTTTCCCACCCCTGTCCCCAGCTCCTGCTTGGAGCTCCCAGAGGCAGGGAGCCCTGTGCAGGATCATCTTTATGCCTAATGCCCGACACTGAGGAAGCGTTTGGTAAGTGAATGAAGAAATGGGAAGTCTCTGGCTAGTCTAGTAGAGAAAAAAAAAGACAATCAGTACAGCAAAGAACAGAGCTGGAGGCACCGGGACCAGTGGGGACGCGTTGGGTGCCCAGCCTCTACACTGAGCACTGTGAAAACACAAAGCTGAACGGAGCACAGCCCCGCGGGGCAGGAGGGGTCAGAGCTGGGCTCTTGACGGGGCCAGAATCGAGGCTGGCGTGTCCCGCCATCCGGCCGGCTCTGAGTGGCCCGCCACCCGCACTGGGGTGGGAGCGCTGGGCCAGACAACAGTAGCGGGGGCAGCCCTGCACCAGACTCTCGGGAGTGCAGGCCGGGGAGGAGCGGCGAACGCGCAGCCTCAGAGAAGGCACGGGGGCCAGGGGAGCAACCCAGGGTCCTCTGTCCACAGGCCTGTTCACCATCAAGTACCCAGTGAAGGAAGAGGCAGAGGTCAGTCGGACCAAACTGAAGTCCGGGCTCTTCCCCGAGCGCAGCACCAAGCTGAACCTGTACTCAGGAGACACGGCCTTACCACGGTCGCAGTCAGCCCGACCCGAGTCCCTGATTGAAGTGGCTTCAAAGGAAGAGCCTGAGTCGGCCCCTGTGAGCCCCACGCGGAAGAAGCCCAGCAAGCTCCACCCCAAGGCCAGGGCTCCGCGCAGGTGGGCTTCCCGCGTCAGCGCTAGGGTGGGCAGGAGCCTCACGGCGGTGGAGGAAAGAGAGAAGAGAGAGTGTGAGCAGTGGAATATTTCAGATGGGGATAAAGCCTGGGAAGAAAGTAGAAAGGGCTAGAGCACAGCGGGCAAACTGCGGCCAGGGCTGAGATCTGGCCTCCCCTGCCTGCTTTGTTTATGGGCCAGCTAAGAGTTATTTTTATGTTTTTAAATGCTTAGGAGGAAAAAAGAGGTTTTTTTGTGACATGTGAAATGATAGGAAATTCCAATGTCAGGACCCATGAGTAAGGTTTTATTGGGACATGCCCACACCCACTCATTCATCTGTGGTCTGTAGCCGCTTTCCTGCAAGGACAAAAATGGTGCGTCACTGTAACTGAGACCACCGGCGCTGCAAAGACTAGGATGTTTGCCGTCCAGTAAAAGGCCAGCCGACCCCAAGCGTGGAGAGTGACCGGGAAGGCAGGTGGGATGTGTTCCCCTACGTAGACAGTCAGGGAAGCAGTTCTGAAAAGGTATGTTAATAGAGGCCTGAAGGATTAGAAGCAAAGAAGGATGGAAAAGGACCATGAGGCAGAGGACGAGACAAGCACAGGGACCTTGAGACAAGAACAAGTCTGGTGCGTGAGAGGGAAAGTGAGGCGACCAGGGCGGAGCATCACGAGGAAGGCGGGAGAGGGACGCAGAGTGAGCGCAGAGAGGCAGGCAGGAGCCTGTGGATGTGGATGTGAGCGAACTATGGGAGACGGTGAAGGACTTGGGAGCCTGGTGTGCTGCAGTCCATGCGGTCACAAGCGTCAGACACAGCTTAGCCCCTGAACAGCAACAACTGAATCTTTACTGTTATCCTGCTGAGTAGAACTCTCCAAACTCATGGCTTCATGTAATTTTTGTTCTGTTGGGATGGAGAAATAACCAAAATAAATAGGCAAAATGTGTATCGTTTTGGATTGTGAGCAGTGCTAAGGAAAATAGCCAAGGCCAGGGGACATTTGTTGTTGGTGGAAGGACGCAGTTCCTAACAGGATGGTCAGAGAGGTGTCACTGAGAAGGTGACATTTGCAGAGAGACATGAAGAAGGTGAGAAAGTGGGTGTCTGGGGGTGAAGCCAAGCAGGAGCAAAGGCCCTGAGGTGGGAGGGTGAGGACGGCCAGAGCGGCTGGCGCAGCGAGCAAAGGTGAGAATGCTGGAGGAGAATAAGGGGGTGAGAAAGGAGCCGGGTCAAGCACAGGCTGGGAGGGCGTCGCAGGGACTTTGGCTTGTAGCCTGTGCAGATGGGAGCTGGAAGAGAGTAGTGACGTGGTGTGACTTGGCTCTTAAAATTTTTACTTTAAGTGTGATAGATTAATGGGCTTCCCTGGTGGCTCAGTGGTTAAGAATCCACCTGCCAGTGCAGGAGATGAGGATTCAGTCTCTGGGTCAAGAAGATTCCCTGGAGGAGGAAATGGCAACCCACTCAGTATTCTTGCCTGGGAAACCCCATGCACAGAAGAATCTGGCGGGCTGTAGTCCATGCAGTCACAAAGAGATGCGATCTAGTGACTAAACAACACCAACACAGTTGATTAATAACATTTCAGGCATACAACAAACACACACACACACCTTTTCCGGCTAGTTTCCTTAAATAATATTACAGAATTACAGGTTATTACAAAATATCGAGTAGAGTTCCTGGTGCTATGGAATAGGTCCTTGTTGTTTATCTTTTGTATGTACATGCATGTTCGGTCGCTCTTTGTAACCCCATGAACTGTAACCCACCCGTCTCCACTGTGCATGGAATTTTCCAGGCAAGAATACTGGAGGGGGTTGCCATTTCCTCCTCCAAGGGATCCTCCCAGCCCAGGGATTGAACCCATGAATCTTCATCGACAGGCAGATTCTTTACTACTGGGCCACCTGGGAAGCCCCATTTTATGTACAGTAGTGTGAATATGTTCATCCCAAGCTCCTAATTTATCCCTCGACACTCTTTTCCCCTTTGATAGTCATAAGTTGTCCGTGTCTGGGTGTGACTTGGTTAAGAAGTAAAGTGAAAGTCACTCAGTCGTGTCCAACTCTTTGCGACCCCATGGGTTATAATAGAGTCCATGGAACTGTCCAGGCCATAATACTGGAGTGGGTAGCCTTTCCCTTTTCCAGGGGATCTTCCCAACCCAGGGATTGAACCCAGGGCTCCCGCAATGCAGGTGGATTCTTTACCAGCTGAGCCACCTGGTTATAACAGGATAATTGAAAAACCCATCAGGAGGCACTTGCAGGCAGCCAGGCAAGAGCTGTTGAAGGTTTAGGTGTGTTCCTAGAGGTGTGGGCAGGGAAAGTGGTCGCATCCTCAATTTGTTTTGAAAGTAGAGTGGACAAGCTTGCTGATAGACTGGATGGGACATGAGATGTATGAGAAAGAAAGGTGTTCAGGATGATTCCAGAGTCTGCTGGATGGATGGATTCCCTTGTGAATACCACTCTGCACCAGAGGAGACTGAGGCACAGAGAGGTCAGGGGCCCCTTGAAGGCAGAGCTGCACAGTAGTGGTGGGGGCCAGGCTAGAGCTGCCTGGATCTCGGCTCCAGCTCTGCGGCCATGTGGCCTTTGTCCACCTGGATCTGGGACTGGGCTACTGGAGCCTGCACCCCACCCACTGAGTGCCCCCTGCTTGTTCTTCCTGGCAGAGCGAAGGCCAGAGAGGTTCGCAGCCCCACCAGGTGGGCGGCCTCACTCTCCGACTGCCCCGTGGTGCTGCGGAAGCTCATTAGCAAAGAGGACATCCGGGCCGGCTGCAGGTGCTTGGTGCGGGCGCCCCTGGTGTCCGACGTGGAGCTAGAGCGCTTCCTGTCAGCGCCCCGAGACCCCAGCCAGGTGCTGGTGTTCGGGGTCGTGTCGGGCCAGAACCCCACCAGGTCGGGGCAGCTCCAGTGGCTGCTGGACACGCTCTACAGCCACCGGCAGCAGGGCCGCGCCTCTCCCTGCATCCAGGTGAGTCCTGTGCAGCCCGGGAGGCCGGCGGAGGGGAGGCCCGGGGGCTCTGACTGGGCGTTTCCCCTGGGCCTCCGCACACCTTCTTCCCACTCTCTCGCACTCATCCTGCTGTCCCCGAGGAATGTCACCGCCCGGGGTGGGGACCTGTTCAGACCTTGAGACCCATCAGGGTGCTGCCGCTTCCTCCAGACCACAAGCCGCGCGTGGCGGCCGTGCACTAGACTATTCAGAGGGGCCGTGCTCGCCATGGAACCCTCAGGGCTCTGGAGTGTTCAGGGCCGAGCACCCCAGTGTGGTCCTGCGCCTAGGGGCCACTCATGGCAGCCCCGGCGAGGGCCGTGAGAGGACAGGGCCTGTAGGATCCCAGCACAGGGCCGCCCGCCTCAGGGTCAGCCTGTGGCTCCCAGGAAGAGAGGCTTTTGCTGGTGGGTGAGTGTTCCCAGCAGAGGCAGCGGCCTGTGCGAAGGTGGGTAGGCTGCTCCAGGTTCCAGCTTACTGTGCTTGAAGTCCCAGGGCTCAGTCAGTCAGGGGTGCGTGGAATCCACCCACCCCTTGCTGCAGAGTAGTTCCCAAGTCTTAGCTGTTCCCGGCAGGGTTGGCACGCTCCACGGGGTGACCCCGTCCTCAGACCACGGGGAGCGGAGGGCCCAGGTGTGAGCGCGAGTGCTCCGTTTCCTCCTGCTGACTGCCTGCAGCGCCTCGGTGCCCTGGGCCCTACCTTCCTCCAGCTGCAACCCTGATGCTCAGCTTCCACGAATGCCCTGGGGATGCCCCCTCCAGCCCTCTTCCCTGGGGTGCCACCTCCCTGACCCCTGAGTGTCCCCGCTTGGGTCTGCATGCCAGCCAGGGCTCAGGGTTGGCAGTGGAACCTTTCTGATCAGATGCCAGAAGACCTCCTATGGGGCTCATACGTCAAAGCCACAAGAATCTTCTGGAGCCAGTTCCAGTTTCCTTAGAACCCACGAGCATTAGTACTGGGTACCTGCTCTGCATCTGCCCATGTATGGGTATCATCCCTGGCCATGTGGGAGATTAGCGTTGACTTTAGGTTATCTCACGGCTATTCAGTGTTCACGAATAATTGTCTGGAAGTCCAGGAAGGCGTGGTGGCCCAGTGTGGGCGTGTGGATGGTGGAGGCCTGGCTCGTGGTGAGTGGAGCAGTGCAGGAGTGAGCGGCGGGATTGAAGGACAGAGGACAGGCCTGGTTGTGTTGGATCTCACGGTGACTCTGGTTCCACCGTTCTGGGGTCTTCAGTTAAGGCAGAAATGTTCCTTGACGTTCCTCTGCTCTGATAGTTAGAATCCTGGGTACAGTTTCACATCTTAAACTGAAAGGGCAGACAGGATAGCTAGGGGCACCTGAACAAAAGACAGAATCAGAAGACATCACACTACGCAGCAGTCATATCAGTGGGTCTGTAGCAGCCGAGGAGGAGAGGAGAGAGACCAGCTTTACTCTGCACTGACCAGGCTGTACCCAGAAGCATACCTTCAGTTCAGGTTCTGGCTGGATTGGGTGACGGGGGTTGTTCAGAGCGGCAGCCAGCCGGCGTAGATAGAGCGAGGAGGAGTCCTGGAAAGGGGGACCCCCAGGAACAGGACCCACCTGCAGATCTCTGCAGGGCTTCTCCCAGGTAAAGGGGAGAAACAAAGCCTGCAGACCCCAGGAGGCTGCCTCGTGGGTGTCACATGCTGTGAGCAGTCATGTTTGCAATGATCTTCACCAGGAGAGGGCCCTGAATGGACCCACTCTGGGGATAGTCAAGGGAGGGGTCAAGGGACGGTCACAGCAGGCGCTGAAGGGCCCTTGGGCAGGAGTTAGAGGGGCTGTGGTTCAGGGCTCAGGGGAGCCCGACCTGGCTGCGAACATGGGAATCCAGTGCGCCTCCTTGGCGTGGGGGTGACAGGCACTGCTTTCTCTCGGCAGTGCCGGCACGACCCCTACCGCCTGCTGCGCTACGACCTGGACGGCCCGCTGCAGAGGGACCCACCCCTGCTGGTGAAGAAGTACGCTGTGATGCAGGGCATGATTCTGGTGAGCCAGGGCCCAGGGCCGCCCGCTGCCCACCACCCTGGCCTCTGCAGCCGCTACCCTCGCAGAATCGCAGGCGTAGGGGCCAGGTCCAGGCCCAGAGAGCAGCACAGACCGAGAGGCCCCCAGCACATTGAGCTGGGGCTGCAGCCTGGCCCCGAACCCAGCCTCCCACCCCAGGCTGACCCCAACGTGTCCCCATCCCAGGAGGCTGAAGGGGCAGGGGATGCTTCACCCAAAGAAACAAATCCTCTTCACCTGTTTACTTTTAAGCACTGTTTTTCTAAATACAGGATATCGTGTAAGCGTGTGTATTCATTGTAGAGGTTTTGGAAAATGCAGTTTAGAAAAAGAATCTCTCTGTCATCTCCCCCAGATGGCCTCTGGGTGCCTGCCGGCACCGGTGGCGTGGGGAGCCCTGGGGCATACCCTGCCCTCATTTTGGTATCTGGCCTGTCCAAGAACGTTCTGACTTTGAGATCCTACTAAACGATTTTTACCTGCAGCACAAGAATCTCTCTGTTTCTTTACTTGAGTTCCTTCTGTTGAATGTTTGCTGTTTCCTTGTTGGTTTGGGCCGCAACAAACAGGTACCCTTGCACAGAAACCTCAGACAGGCCTCTCTTGTGGAGACTGATACACAGAGGGTAGGGGCTCAGAGAACAGCAGGAGAAACTACGTTTCCTGCCCTCAGGGGCCCCGTCCGCCAGGACCAGGTGATCGCGATACGGGATGGGATACGTGGCTCAGAGGCAGAGCAGGTTGGGCCTCTGAGAAGAAAGACACTTTCTCGCCCCAGGGCTCTGCGAAGGGGCAATTTAGCCGGTCAGGCCTGCAGGGAGCAAAGGCTGGGACGGGGAGGCCGCCTCTGACCCAGAGGTCTGGCTAGGGAACAGGCTCGGCCACACTCTCTGGGCCACTTGGGCACACCCTTCCCTGGAGCCACCAGAGGGAGGCTCGGTCCGGGAGCAGGCTGGGAGCCGCCGGCCCCTCCTGAGCTTCGGTGCTGACGGCAGCTCACACGGTGTCCTCCTTGTGTCGGCAGATGTTCGCTGGGGGAAAGCTGCTTTTTGGGGGCTGCGTTCTGAACGGCTATGGCTTCAGCCGGCAGAATCTGCTGAAGCAGATCTTCCAGGCTCGGCAGGACTGCAAGATGGGCTGCTCCCTGCCTGAGAACTACAAATTCAGGTGAAGCGCGAAGCGTGGGGGTGAGGGTTGGGCGCAGGGCAGGGTGGCTGGGAGGGAGGGGCTGGCGCTGTGGGAGGTGCCTGGGCCCCCCTTGGCGCGAGAGTCACAAAGGTAGGGGTCCGCGGCAAGAGTGTGTCGCCTGGCCCAGGGACGGGCCTGGGGTTATGACGCTGCTGGCGATGGTACTGGGAGTCTGCACGAA
This sequence comes from Madoqua kirkii, assembly GCA_006408675.1. NCBI lineage: Eukaryota > Metazoa > Chordata > Mammalia > Artiodactyla > Bovidae > Madoqua > Madoqua kirkii. The sequence goes on along the minus strand of SJYC01047780.1, from coordinate 8,776 downwards.
TCCTTGAGTGCTCGAGCAGCGCCTGCCTGGGAAGCGTTGCCTGCTCGCCGCGGGCCTGCCTCTGACTGCGCCCCCACCGCGCTGAGTCTGGTACCCGCTCCTCCTACTAGGCCCTCAGTTTTCCGGGAGTCCTGACGCCAAAGTCTCCCAGGGCGCTGAGTTTGGGCTTTGTCAGAATGTCTGCCTGACCCTAAAGAGGTCTCGGGAGAAATCCACTCCTGGAGGGACGTGGTGGTCAGGCTGTGACCCCAGAATCCTGGAATGCTTAGTGGGGAAGGCAGGAGCTGGAGGAGCCTGTGGAAGGGCAGACGCTGATGGTGTGGGGCTGAAACTCAGAGTGGGGGCCTTGGAGGTCCTTGGAGACGAGCTCATCGGGAATCCTGGGTGAAGGGAAGATGGAGGCAGTGGGGCCGCGAGGTCTAAGTAAAGATGCGCCGAGACAGGAGGAGAGGGGCACGGCTGGAGGGGCCAGACCGCAGATGAGCCAAGGCCATGGGCGAGGCACTTTCAGAAACGCTCAGAAGGCCGGCCCTCCACTGAGGGGTGCTGGAGCTGCCAAAGACTGTTGCAAGGGGTAGCCGCCCTCCAAAGGAGGAGCTGCAGGGGAGGACACTGCGCATGCCCAAGGTGGAGCGGGGCGGGGAGGCGGGAGAAGGGCGCCTCTGTGCGAGCTGGGCCCCCTCGGCCTCTGCCTGTGTCTGTCAAGTGGGAAGGTGCGGGGAGCACGCTGCGCCCCGTCCTGGGCGGCTAGACGCGCCCCAGCGTCTCCTGAGAGGCTGCAGGCGGCCGTGCCCAGTGCATCTGTTGGTGCTGAGATGAGTGCCGGGCCCCTACTTTGCTGTGTTCAAGGGCTCGGAAGGGAATCCATGCCATGTCTACCACACTTTTTGAGAAGTGATGGGGAAGTTATGCAGCTGTGCGCTCATGTGTGGGTACTCACGCACACCCCCACTCCCACCTGACCCCCCAACATGCACGCAGTCCAGGTTCTTGCAATTGGAAAGGGGCAGAGTCCTGAAAATATTATAAGCCAGTAGGACGCCTCCTAATTCTTGGAAGGCCTGTTAACGCTGAGTTTTAAAGCACTTAGGTCTGACTCTAAAGAGGTCTCGGGAGAAATCCACTCCTGGAGGGACGTGGTGGTCAGGCTGTGACCCCAGAATCCTGGAATGCTTAGTGGGGAAGGCAGGAGCTGGAGGAGCCTGTGGAAGGGCAGACGCTGATGGTGTGGGGCTGAAACTCAGAGTGGGGGCCTTGGAGGTCCTTGGAGACGAGCTCATCGGGAATCCTGGGTGAAGGGAAGATGGAGGCAGTGGGGCCGCGAGGTCTAAGTAAAGATGCGCCGAGACAGGAGGAGAGGGGCACGGCTGGAGGGGCCAGACCGCAGATGAGCCAAGGCCATGGGCGGAGGCACTTTCAGAAACGCTCAGAAGGCCGGCCCTCCACTGAGGGGTGCTGGAGCTGCCAAAGACTGTTGCAAGGGGTAGCCGCCCTCCAAAGGAGGAGCTGCAGGGGAGGACACTGCGCATGCCCAAGGTGGAGCGGGGCGGGGAGGCGGGAGAAGGGCGCCTCTGTGCGAGCTGGGCCCCCTCGGCCTCTGCCTGTGTCTGTCAAGTGGGAAGGTGCGGGGAGCACGCTGCGCCCCGTCCTGGGCGGCTAGACGCGCCCCAGCGTCTCCTGAGAGGCTGCAGGCGGCCGTGCCCAGTGCATCTGTTGGTGCTGAGATGAGTGCCGGGCCCCTACTTTGCTGTGTTCAAGGGCTCGGAAGGGAATCCATGCCATGTCTACCACACTTTTTGAGAAGTGATGGGGAAGTTATGCAGCTGTGCGCTCATGTGTGGGTACTCACGCACACCCCCACTCCCACCTGACCCCCCAACATGCACGCAGTCCAGGTTCTTGCAATTGGAAAGGGGCAGAGTCCTGAAAATATTATAAGCCAGTAGGACGCCTCCTAATTCTCGGAAGGCCTGTTAACGTTGAGTTTTAAAGCACTTAGGGGAAAAGGGAAAGGGATCTCTACCCGAAGATGTTGCCATAGCAACAGCTCCTACTGTCTGTATCTGCGAGACAAGTCGCCCCAGCTTCGCTGTGTGAGGCCAGAGAATCGTCTGTTGTCTCTGACGGGGCTCAGCCCGGTGGTTCTTGCCTGGGGTCTCTTGAGTCTTGCAGTCAGACCTTGGCTGGGGCTGGGTCCTCTCAGAGGCGGACTGACAGAGAGCATAAGAGTGAGGGTGCCCAGGGCATGGTCAGTGAGGGGGTGCTGCAGGGCTCCCGGGAAGGCCCCAGGCTCCTACAGCCCTGGGGGGCAGTGCTGCCTGAGGCCGGCCCTTCCGTGAGGCCCAGGCAGTGGGTGGGATGTGGCTGCAGGTCTCGGCATGTGTGAAGCCGTCGGAGGGCTGGGAGCCCTGCCCCACCACCCCTGGGTCCCCGCTTTCTCGTCTTCACATCCTCTTCCCAGGGCCCAGCACAAAGGAGGCCCTTGGGAAATGTCTGCTGAATGGAGACCGAGGGCTGCTTTTATCCCGGGGCGTCAGAGGCCAGGTCAGAGCAAGGAGAGGCTGGCAGACAGGCCGTCTGCTGACCATGGGCCACCCCCGCACGCCCCCAGCGATGGGAGGGCCCTCTCTCCACAGGCCACCTCTTTGCAGCCTGAACGTCAGGCCACGCGGTCAGTTTCTAATCGGCTGCCGCTTGCCCAGCCTTGCGCTTGGCCCTAGGGATTTGGAGGTGGACGAGACCTGGGTCTGCACTACCGTACTCATCCATAGGGCCGGAAGCTGCCGTGAAAGGGAGCGAAGTGCACTGAGCACCGCAGAAGCCGCCGATGGATGGATGCGGGGGAGCAAAGCGCGGTCTGTCCACACAGTGACCGCGGAGGAGCATTCAGCCCTGAAGAGGAAGGAAGTTCTGACTCCCGCTGCGACATGCATGAACCAGGACACTTATTTCTTTGTGAAATAAGCCAGACACACCACAAATACTGTGCAACTGCACTTACGTGAGGCCCTACAGCAGTCAGGCCCGTAGAGACAGAGAGTAGAGTGGCGATTGCCGGGGGCCGGCGGACGGGGAGGTTTGTTTAACGGGGACAGGTTCAACTTTGCAGGATGAGAAAGTTCAAGAGATCTGTTGCCCAACAGTGTGAACACACGTCATGCTATATACATCATACTGTTGAACTGTACACTGAACAACTGTTAAGGTGATAAATCTTATGTTACACACTTTTCACAGCTTTAAAAGGGGAACGGAGGTGCTCTGTGGGCACTTGCCGCAGCAGGGGGCAAAGGGGCTGTTCTCCTCGGCTCGTGGGCTCCTGGGGGCGAGTGCTGGCTTGGTCTCAAAGTCCCCCACCCCCGCCCCGCTTTCCGCTCCGATAGCACCAGGTCCCGTTTTCCTTCCAGCCACTGGATCGTCCCCTCCGTGCCCCACCAACCGGTCCACATCAGCCCCGCAGCCGCACTCCCAGGGTGAGCCTGCCTTCGCTCGAGAGGCCTCTGGGCTGCTCCGGGCTGTGGCTCCTTCCTCCCACAGGGGCCCCCCAGGAGGGAGCCTCCCGGGCCCCCAGCGCGCAGCCAGCCAGGCGGAGTGGAGGCAGGGGTGGGGCAGCACGCTGCGGGCCTGGCCCCAGCGGCCATCTCTGCCCCCAGGACAGGGCCACCTGCGCAAGGCCCAGTGAAGGCTCCTGGCCCGGCACCCAGAGCCGCAGCTGGGAGCCGGGGCCAGCCTGGAGACCGCAGACAGCCAGCAGATGGCGAGCCTCCGGCCCGGCCGCCTTGTGCTCTGCACGCCTCCACGCCGGCCCGCCCTCTCCTCGCCCCCTTGGCTTCTCTCGACACACTCGGCTCCGCGGCAGGGTTCAGGCAGGGGCACAAGGGGCTCAGCGTGCGAGGGGGCCCCTGATGGTAGGCACAGAGGGCCCCCACCGCAGGAGGGCTCCGCAGGCTGGCACGGTCACATGGCCCGGGGCCGGGGGCAGCTGCTGGGTCAGAAGGACAGCTGGGAGGAGGCAGGGTGGCATGCTGGGGAGGTGGCGCCTCGAGAGTCTGAGCTGCTGCCCCCTGGGTGTTCGGCGGCTGCTCTGCCCACCGCCCTCATGAGGCTCGAGCAGGCCTCCCTGTGGCCACGGCAGGCTGTGCTGCTGGCGGGCCCTGCGATGGGTGCCCGTGGGCAGAGGCACGCTGGGCTGCAGAGAGGACCAGGGCAGGGTGGTGACACGGCCCGGGCAGCAAGGACACTCCCCGGGGTGGGGGCGATGGAGGCTGGACCACCAGATTCCCAGACGGCGGGTGTGGCTGGCAGCCAGGGGCAAGGGCGGTCTGAGCAGGAGGGTAGCCCAGGCAGCTTTGAGGGGCAAGGCCAACGGGGGTAGAGTCCTTGATAGGCCCCAGGCGCCAAGGCCACCTCGAGGTGAGCTCCTGGCTGGGGCCGTGGAGGGCTCAGGTGGGGGCGCCTCCCATCAGGGTCACCCCACTCTTGTTGTGACTCCTCGGCTGGTCACCCCTCACCCAGGGTCCTTCCTGTTCTGCCTGACTCCGCCTCTCCACTTGGTGGTGCTTTGAGTTCCTAAGACATGATGAGCCACAGCCCTTCCGGGGCACAGGGGCAGGTGGGGTGGGGGCGAGGGGACCCCGCCGTGTGTCTAGCGCAGGAAGCCTCAGGAGACGCACCCACTGGGCTCTGCTGTTGTGCCACCTCTCTCTCTGGTGGTTTAGTTGCTAAGCGTGTCTGACTCTTTGCAACCCCGTGGACTGTAGCCCTCCAGGCTCCTCTGTCCACGGGATTCTCCAGGCAAGAATACTGGAATGGGTTGCCATTTGCTTCTCCAAGGGGGTCTTCCTGACCCAGGGGTTGAACCTGGGTCTCCTGCATCACAGGCAGATTCTTTACTGCCTGAGCCACCAGGATTCAGAGGGCATGGGCCCCGGGAGGCAGGGTGGCCCACACTGGGGCCACAGACACAGATCCACCCGCCGCTGCTGCGGTTCCTGCCACCGGGGCGTGCCCACAGGGCCTGGCAGGGGCGGTGGGGAGAGGACAGTGAAGCTGTGGCTCCGTCCCAGCTGCTGGGCGATGAGTCCAGGAAGTGAGCCCCCTACAGAGGCCTGGAAGGCGAGGACCCCACTCCTGCAGCCCCTCCATTGGCGTAGGGAACAGAGAAGGCAGGCAAGTGCCAGGAGAGGTGGGGCCAGGCAGTGTCCCGCACACGGCATCAGACAGCTGCCTGCCCGCTACCAGCAGGGAGGACACCCCGTGCTCGCAGGACCGTCTCGGAGCAGGGAGTCAAGAGAAAAAGAAGCTCTAAGAGGTGACGTGCTCTGCGATGACATGCTCTGTAAACCGTCGCGTGCTCGTGAGCCCGGAGCGCTGCGCAGACCGAGGGGGAATCTGAAGGATCGAGGCCTTTGCCAGGTGTCGCCTGGCAGCTTTGAGGGGCAAGGCCAACGGGGGTAGAGTCCTTGATAGGCCCCAGGCGCCAAGGCCACCTCGAGGTGAGCTCCTGGCTGGGGCCGTGGAGGGCTCAGGTGGGGGCGCCTCCGCATCAGGGTCACCCCACTCTTGTTGTGACTCCTCGGCTGGTCACCCCTCACCCAGGGTCCTTCCTGTTCTGCCTGACTCCGCCTCTCCACTTGGTGGTGCTTTGAGTTCCTAAGACATGACGAGCCACAGCCCTTCCGGGGCACAGGGGCAGGTGGCGTGGGGGCGAGGGGACCCCGCCGTGTGTCTAGCGCAGGAAGCCTCAGGAGACGCACCCACTGGGCTCTGCTGTTGTGCCACCTCTCTCTCTGGTGGTTTAGTTGCTAAGCGTGTCTGACTCTTTGCAACCCCGTGGACTGTAGCCCTCCAGGCTCCTCTGTCCACGGGATTCTCCAGGCAAGAATACTGGAATGGGTTGCCATTTGCTTCTCCAAGGGGGTCTTCCTGACCCAGGGGTTGAACCTGGGTCTCCTGCATCACAGGCAGATTCTTTACTGCCTGAGCCACCAGGATTCAGAGGGCATGGGCCCCGGGAGGCAGGGTGGCCCACACTGGGGCCACAGACACAGATCCACCCGCCGCTGCTGCGGTTCCTGCCACCGGGGCGTGCCCACAGGGCCTGGCAGGGGCGGTGGGGAGAGGACAGTGAAGCTGTGGCTCCGTCCCAGCTGCTGGGCGATGAGTCCAGGAAGTGAGCCCCCTACAGAGGCCTGGAAGGCGAGGACCCCACTCCTGCAGCCCCTCCATTGGCGTAGGGAACAGAGAAGGCAGGCAAGTGCCAGGAGAGGTGGGGCCAGGCAGTGTCCCGCACACGGCATCAGACAGCTGCCTGCCCGCTACCAGCAGGGAGGACACCCCGTGCTCGCAGGACCGTCTCGGAGCAGGGAGTCAAGAGAAAAAGAAGCTCTAAGAGGTGACGTGCTCTGCGATGACATGCTCTGTAAACCGTCGCGTGCTCGTGAGCCCGGAGCGCTGCGCAGACCGAGGGGGAATCTGAAGGATCGAGGCCTTTGCCAGGTGTCGCCTGCCCCACCAGCCACAGGGGCTGTGAACGCTGACGTGCCCCGTGGACTCCAGAGCGTCCTGTAACTCCATGTGCCCTGGACCCAAACTCGGAGATGGCCTTCAGCTGGGAGCTAGGAATTTGCCTCACAAACTGTAAAGTACCAGACACCCTGTGAAGCTCTCTGTCGACCACAAGACACTCGTAAATGCCAGAACCCCTTCTCGGCTGACCAGCTCTCCGTGAAGAGTGCGCTTCCAACGGGGAGCACAGTGCTATAAGCGCCCACGAAATCCTCGCCAGGCTCTGTAAACTGTAGTGTTCCCTATAAACTGAAGCAGAGGCTTGTAAACTGAGAAGTGCCACCGTCCATGAGGGGCCGCGCTTCCCGGCCGTGCCGCTTGACAGCATGCTTACATCGGAAGAGGCGGAGGAGCCCCAGTGGAGGGAGGGGCAGCTGGCGGCGGGCCGGGCCCCGTATGGCAGCCTCTCCCGAGCTGCACCCCAGGCGTGGGCCAAGGAGGGCGCCGGGAAGGGTGGGGCCCAGTGCCAGGGAGAAGCCCGCCCCCGCCAGGCCCTCCCCCGAAGCTGCCAGGCGGGAGGGTCTCCTCCGTTCACGCCATCCGCCCTCCCCTCGGCCCAGGGGAGCCCACCAGGGAGCCTCCTCTGGAGGCCAGGCTCTCCGAGGAGAGTGTGCATCGCCCGTGATGGCTGCAGAGCCTTGAGCTGCGCTGAGGGGTGAGCACTGCAGAGGCCTGAGCAGGTGCCGTCCGGAGTCGCAGGAGGCCAGAGGCCAGACGGAGGCGCGGCCGCCGTGCTCCCTCCGCAGGCGCCAGGGACGGGTCTATTCACACCCTCCTCCGCTCCTGGGGGCTCCCGGGCCGGGCAGCACGGCTGTCCTCACGAGGCGTCCCCCAGGCGTGTCTGCGTCCACAATCCCCGCTTTGTGAGGACCCCAGGTAGATGAGAGGTCACGCTGTTCTGGTGTGGCTCCGTCTCTACTCCTCATTTCCAAATGAAGCCACGTTCTGAGGTCCCAGCGGTTAGGACTCCAGCCTGAGGATCAGGGGGGACGCATTCAGCCCTTAACTCGGTACGTGGGGACCAACTTGCTGGGCCTCCGCTTGCCCTGCGGAGCCCCCTTGGCTGACTTCCAGGAGTCAGCGTTGGGTGTACCTGATGTGGCAGACACAGGGTTAAGGGCAGGTCCGGCTGTAAACAGAAGCCAGGGAACCTGAGCTCCAGGGAGTCTCGGGTCCCAGGGGCTCCTCCCTCCATCCACCTCGGGAGGAGAAGCTCCAGCGCCCTTTTCTCTCGGAACCGGAACCTTGACGGGTTGGCGCCGAGCCAGGGTGGCTGGCCTGGGCCCCCTCTCCTGGCGCTGTGCCTCCACTGAGTGCTCCCTCCCCTCCCTGCCTCCCCTGCAGCGTTTTAGCCTCCATCCCGAGCCTGGAAGACCCCACCTCATCCAAGAAAGCGATCTCGGGGGATGTCCAAGGAAGCCTCTCCTCGTTGGCCTTGGGGGACAAGTTGGAGGAGCCCTCCGCTGAAGCCGAGAGGAAGTAGGTGGCCACCCTGACCCCAGGGCTCAGGGGCCCCGTCTGTGGTCAGCAGAATGGGTGTGGCTCACAGAAGGTCTCCCGGCTCCACCACAGGCCGCAGAGGCCGCGTGGGCCAGGTCACTGCCCCCGGGCGTGGGTCCTCCAGGAATCCGGACGTTGGGCCCTTTTTATCAGCATGATGTCCAGCTGCCCTGGAGGTGGCTCCCTGGTGCTGCCGGTAGTGCTCTGGGTGGTGGAGATGGAGGCCTTTGGTAGACTTTTCGGCGAAGCCCCACGGCCCAGGCCCATTGCTGAGACTGCCTGCTGCCCCTGGCAAGAAACACCCTAGGCCTTCAAGATCCAGCACGCTGGCCACGGCAGCGGTGAAGCAAATCGTGTTCTGCGTGAAAACCGCTTATTTCTCATGAAGACCGAAAGGCCAAACTGAGCTCCAGGAAGGCCACAGGTGTCACCAAGACCCCCGACCAGAGCAACACCCAGGGGCCTCAGCTGCGAGGCGGCGGGCCCGCCCCCGGCTCAGGCCAGGGAGGTCTGGGTGCCGGCAGACTCGCCCTCTCCACCCGTCACCCAGCACCTGCTTCTCTCTGCTTCGGTTTCTAGAATGATCCAGGCTGATTTGGATCTGCGTGCTCTCAACAAAGCCTGGAAGAGCAACAAGAAGACAGCCACCTGGAAGAAGCAGGCCTCCAAGAAGTGACGGCCCCCCGCAGCCTCCTGGAGCACGGCCCAG
>SJYC01047777.1:0-31901 GCA_006408675.1 Madoqua kirkii | reverse complement strand
ATGTGTATAAGAGACAGACCCACTAGTGAGCTGCGAAATCCATTCACAGGGCTGTGATCCGCATTTTTAAAAAGAGAGCTGGGCTAGAAAACAGGGTTCATGGTGGCTAGTGAAGCCACAAGCTTTATCTCAGTCACCTCGAGTGTAGGGGTCAGAAGCCCAGGCCCAGCCCGGGCCTGTGACTGTGGACGTGTCTCGCCACCTTCCGGCCTCGGTTTCCCTGTCTGTCCCACGCCTCCGCCCTGGGGAGAAACGGACGAGGAGCTCGGGAGCCACACAGCCACAAGGCTGTGGGCTGTCTGTCCTCATGTGTAAAACCTTCCTTCCCTGGGAGGTGAGTCACAACAAGTTGAAAGCACTGGATTTGCGGACTGGGGACAGGACCCGTCTACAGTAAGAGTGTGGGGTGCAGGCCTGAGCAGGGGGGCTGCTCGTAGCAAAGAGCAGAGGCGGTTTCTTGGGGGAAAAGGAAAAGCCCGAATTCCCAGAGGCGGGCCTGTGTGTGCACGGCGCTCCACGGCCCGATCAGAAGCCCCGTGTGTGCCGGCACTCCACGGCCCGATCAGAAGCCCCGTGTGTGCCCGGCACTCCACGGGCCGATCAGAAGCCCCGTGTGTGCACGGCGCTCCACGGCCGATCAGAAGCCCCGTGTGTGCCGGCACTCCACGGCCGATCAGAAGCCCCGTGTGTGCACGGCGCTCCACGGCCGATCAGAAGCCCCGTTCGGTCTTCGGCTTAACGCACGCTTCTTCCATTCTGCACCCGGGGCTGCCCTCACGTGCCCCGTTCGGGCGTGACAGCAGAGCCAGAGGAAGGGACTCTGTTTCTAATTTTTTTTTTAAGATAAGCTTTATTTTTTAGAGCAGTTTTAGATTCATAGGAAAACAGAGCAGAAAGCACAGACAGTTCCCATTTACTCCCGACTCCCTTCCAGTTTCCACCACAAACACAGGCACTTTTCTTTCAGGAATGGTGCCTTTTGTGTTGTATCTAGAAAGATATCACCGTACCCCAGGTCTTTCCGATTTTCCACTCTGTTACCTTCTAAGAGTTTTATAGTTGGCAGTTTATATTCAGGTCGGTCACCCATTGTGAGTTAATTCCTTTTTTTAATGTTTGTTTTTGTGTATTTATTTATTTGGCTGCACTGGGTCTTGCTTGTGGCGCGTGGGATCTTTCGTTTGAGTCGTGGTGCGTGGAATCCAGTTCCGTGACCACGGATCACACCCAGGCCCCCTGCATCGGGAGCTCAAGTCTAAGCCGCGGGACCATCAGGGAAGTGCCCATTTTGAGTTAACTCTTGTAGAAGGGTGCGAGGTCTGGGTCCAGCTGTTTTTTTTTTTGCGTGCAAATGTCCATTTGTTGAAGAGACTGTCTTTCCCCCTTTGTGTTGCTCCGCCCTTTTGCCAGGGATCAGTTGATTGCATCTTTGTGGGTCTGTTGCAGGCTCTCCTTTCTGTTGCTCCAGTCTGTCTCTGCTTTTGCCAGCACCTTCCTGTCTTGATCTGAGTAGCTCTGGAGTAGCTGTTGACCTCAGGTAGTATCTCTGACTTTACTTTTCTAGCCTCTCCATTTTTTGGAAGTGGAAATTGAAACACCGAAAAGTTAAATAACTTGCCCAAAGTTGCACAGTAAACGGCAGAGCCAGGATTTGGACTCAAGCCTTTTGAATACAAAGTTTGTGCCTCGGACAGAGATTCAGTTCAGTTCAGTCGCTCAGTCGTGTCCGACTCTTTGTGACCCCGAATCGCAGCGCGCCAGGCCTCCCTGTCCATCACCAACTCCCAGAGTTCACCCGAACTCATGTCCATCGAGTCGGTGATGCCATCCAGCCATCTCATCCTCTGTCGTCCCTTTCTCCTCCTGCCCCCAATCCCTCCCAGCGTCAGAGTCTTTTTCCAATGAGTCAACTCTTCGCATGAGATTAAAATGCTAGAAATGGGAATAGAGACTCAGAGGGGAAAGAGGAAGAAAAAAAAAGAGGGAAGGAGAGGAGAATGTCAGAAGGATAAAAAGCAACAATTTCCCCCAGAAATACTACCGTGAGTTCCTCCTCCTCCAGTGCTGGGAAGAACAGTCTGGGGGCGAGGAGGAGTCTGGGAGAGTGTGGATGTGTTTTGAAGAGATGTGTATAAGAGACAGACCCCACACCCCAGAGAGGTGAACCTACACTGCCACACCCGTGGCACACAAGCCAGTAGCTTACATTAGGGTCCCGCTCAGTGATGTACATTCTCTGGGCTTCGACGAAGAGGTAACGAAGCTGAGCCCACCATTATAGAATCACAGAGGAGTTTCTCAGAGCCGCCTCTGTGCTGCGTGCCCCCGAGCCTCACGTCCAGGCTTTTTCCTCGCCGGAATGGCGTGTGGTTGGAGTCATACAGCTTGTAACGTTTTCAGACTGGCTTCTCTCACTTAACCGTATGCATTTAGGGTTTCTCCCTGTCTTGTCAGAGCTGGTAGCACATTTCTTTCTGTTTGTTTGTTTGTTTTTCACTAAGTCCTGTCCGACTCTTTGCGACCCCATGGAGTGCAGCACGCCAGGCTTCCCTGTCCATCACCTTCTCCCGGAGCTGACTCAAACTGATTGAGTCCGTTGAGTCGGCGATGCCATCCAGCCATCTCACCCTCCGTCGTCCCCTTCTCCTCGCGCCTTCAGTCTTTCCCAGCCTCAGGGTCTTTCCCAGTGAGTCAGCTCTTCACATCAGGTGGCCAAAGGATTGGAGCTTCAACTTCAGCGTCCGTCCTTCCAACAAATATTCGGGATTGATTTCCTTCAGGATGGACTGCTTGGATCTCCTTGCTGTCCAAGGGACTCTCCAGAGTCTTCTCCAACAGCACAGTTCAAGAGCATCAGTTCTTCAGCGCTTCACCTCGTTTTAGCAGAGAATAATGTTTCGTCAGCTGGATGGGCCACAGTTTATTCATTCACGCGCTGAAGGACATCTTAGTTGCTTCCAAGTGTGGGCAGCTGTGAGCAATAAAGCTGCTGAAATATCCCTGTGCAGGTTTTCATTTATGTTTCGAAAACAGTTTTCACCTCATTTGTGTAGACACCAAGGAAGGCGATTACTAAGTGTGTTCAGTTCTGTAGGAAACCACCACCTGCCTTACAAAGCGGTCGCAGCACTTTGCATGCCCACCAGCAAGGCGCCGGCTGCTCCTGTCGCTCCTCGTTGGAGGTGCCAGTGCCCCGATCTGGGCCGCTCTAACAGGGCGCGGTGTTGCCTCGTTGTTGTTTCAAGGTACATTGTTGTTTTCAACTTTCATCACGGCGCATGGCCCTGGGCACCCTTCCTGTGCTTACTCGCCATCTGCATATCTGTTCTGGTGAGCTGTTGATTCAGGTGTTTTGCATTTTTCCCCCCTGCTTTTGTCATTTTATCTGCTTTTGGCTGCTGGGTGTCTGTTGCAGTGCTGGGGTCTCTCTAGCTGCGGTGGGCGGGAGCATCCCGTGGCAGTGGCTCCTCTGGCCGCAGAGCGCAGGTTCTGCCGTGCAGGCTTCAGCAGCTGCAGCAGAGGCTCCGTGGGTGTGGCCCGCGGGCTCCGGAGTGTGGGCTCGGAGAGCGTGGTGCATGGACTCAGCTGCTCTGTGGCAGCTGGGATCTTTCCAGACTAGGGATCAAGCCTGTGTGTCCTACACCGCAAGACGGGCCTCCAACCACTGGACCACCAGGAGAGCCCCCTTTGCCTGTTATTCAGTCAGGTTGCTGATTTAAGAGTTGTTTGCGTATTCTGAATAACTCTTTTTTAGGTGTCTTTTGCAAGTATTTTTCTCCCAGTGTCCCTTTTCATTGTCTTGACACTGTCTTTTGCAGAGTGAAAGTTTTTAATTTGAGTGAAACCTAGCCTATCAGTTATTTCTTTCAGGAATGGTGCCTTTTGTGTTGTATCTAGAAAGATATCACCGTACCCCAGGTCTTTCCGATTTTCCACTCTGTTACCTTCTAAGAGTTTTATAGTTGGCAGTTTATATTCAGGTCGGTCACCCATTGTGAGTTAATTCCTTTTTGTAATGTTTGTTTTTGTGTATTTATTTATTTGGCTGCGCTGGGTCTTGCTTGTGGCGCGTGGGATCTTTCGTTTGAGTCGTGGTGCGTGGAATCCAGTTCCGTGACCACGGATCGCACCCAGGCCCCCTGCATCGGGAGCTCAAGTCTAAGCCACGGGACCATCAGGGAAGTGCCCATTTTGAGTTAACTCTTGTAGAAGGGTGCGAGGTCTGGGTCCAGCTGTTTTTTTTTGCGTGCAAATGTCCATTTGTTGAAGAGACTGTCTTTCCCCCTTTGTGTTGCTCCGCTCTTTTGCCAGGGATCAGTTGGTTGCATCTTTGTGGGTCTGTTGCAGGCTCTCCTTTCTGTTGCTCCAGTCTGTCTCTGCTTTTGCCAGCACCTTCCTGTCTTGATCTGAGTAGCTCTGGAGTAGCTGTTGACCTCAGGTAGTATCTCTGACTTTACTTTTCTAGCCTCTCCATTTTTTGGAAGTGGAAATTGAAACACCGAAAAGTTAAATAACTTGCCCAAAGTTGCACAGTAAACGGCAGAGCCAGGATTTGGACTCAAGCCTTTTGAATACAAAGTTTGTGCCTCGGACAGAGATTCAGTTCAGTTCAGTCGCTCAGTCGTGTCCGACTCTTTGTGACCCCGTGAATCGCAGCGCGCCAGGCCTCCCTGTCCATCACCAACTCCCAGAGTTCACCCGAACTCATGTCCATCGAGTCGGTGATGCCATCCAGCCATCTCATCCTCTGTCGTCCCTTTCTCCTCCTGCCCCCAATCCCTCCCAGCGTCAGAGTCTTTTTCCAATGAGTCAACTCTTCGCATGAGATTAAAATGCTAGAAATGGGAATAGAGACTCAGAGGGGAAAGAGGAAGAAAAAAAAAGAGGGAAGGAGAGGAGAATGTCAGAAGGATAAAAAGCAACAATTTCCCCCAGAAATACTACCGTGAGTTCCTCCTCCTCCAGTGCTGGGAAGAACAGTCTGGGGGCGAGGAGGAGTCTGGGAGAGTGTGGATGTGTTTTGAAGATGAAGCCAACAGGATTTCCTAACAGGCTGGGTTTGGGCTGCAGAGAGGAGAAGGGGATTCGGTGTGACTCCAGCGTTCTGGAAGGATGGAGGCGCCGTTCCAGTGGAGAGGCTGCCTGGGGCGAGGGTGAGGGACCGTGGCCTGTGGCCGCCCAGGGGAATGGGCTGATGCCACCTGTCCCAGGTCCAGTGGCGTGCGTCACCTCCACAGGTGAAGAGGGAGCAAGCGGACCTCTCCGCTCAGGAGGAGCTGTCAGGAGACGTGCGGCGCTGGAGCTGCAGGCTGTGAAGGAGGTTCTGAGAGCCGGGGCATGCTCAGATCCTGGGGTCTCCCAGCCTGAGGTCCGGGACCCTTCCCCCACACTGGCCCGCTGGTCACGTGGGGTGGGCGTTCAGGCGGGGACTCCCTGAAGATGTCTGGAGTCCTCACCTCGCTAGTGCTTTCAGGGATGCTGCTCAGCTGTGTCACCAGCTGTGAGCAGTTTATTTTGGGTCAACGCAGAGAGGGAGAAAGCGAGCCCTTCCTTCGCCTTCCCACCCTCCCATCTCAACAGCAGCCTCCAGTGGGCGACCCCATCTTTAACACCTGTCACCTTGCTTCTTCCTGCTTAACCGAGGGACTTTGGCCTGAGGCTCAAGGTCTTTGCAAGCAACAGTGTCTGCCTAGAATTTAACAGGGTCACTCTACGTTCCGTCTCCGCAGTCTGCCGTGACCTCGTGTGAATGGCAAATCAAACAGGGATCAGAGTTTCTCTTCATCTAAGTTGAAAATGTGAATGGGTCTACTAAATAGAGATTTGATAAATAAATGTGGCGACCATCTTGGCGGTGATGCGTCGCTCTCCAGCTACTGGGGCAGGTCCCTTGGTTGGCACGTGTGTAGGTGGCTGAGAGGTTTGTCATCGAGTGTCCGGGCACTCGCTGAGCCTGCCCCTGTCTGGGATACTTGTTCCCGTCTTCTCATTCCCTGGCCATTTCCTCTAGGAAGTGGGATCCAGCCTTTTCTCCCGGCCCTCAATCTCGGCTGGCTCTTTTCCCTCCGAGAACCTTGGGTTGGTGTCCTGTGGTCCCCAGTCCACTGGGGGGCGTCTCCACGAGGCCCAACCTGCCCACGCCTGCACTGACCTCACGCCGGCCACCCTGATCCTTCGTTAGGGCTCGGGAGCCAGGGCTTCCTGCGTCGCAGCGCCGCCTGTTTGCCCTCTGCCCCTCGGCAGCCCCGGGACACAGGAGCAACCCTGAGAGGTGACGGGGCTGTGAGGTGGCCGGGCGGGTGATCCAGGGTGGCACAGTGATAGCAGTGCCAGGCTGGGCTCCCAGGTCCTATGAAAGGGCCACGTGGGAAAGGGGGCAGGAGGAAGCGGGGCTTCACGGGGCAGGGGGCTCGGGACGGGGCCTCTTGCCAGCCCTGCGGCTGCCCCACCACACATCTAGCCTGTTAAGGCCCAAACCAGGTCCCCAGGCGCTGGGGACTCACTGGGAGTCACAGAGGGTGGTGCTTCGGATGCAGGGCTGCCGTCTCTGGCCTCCGAAAGGCGAGGGCTCTGTTCAGAAGCCCTTGATATTCGTCATATATATATTTCCACATTTACTCTGCGTCAGGCACCATTCTGAGCAACTTCAGGTGTTAACGTGCTTGCTTCCCTGATGACCCTATGATACAGGCGCTTTTATGATTCCCCTTTTGACGACAGGGACACCGAGGCACCGTGAGGCCAAAAAACCTCGCCGGAGATCTCACAGCAGGTCCGTGGCGGAAATCAAAGCCAGACAGTTTGGCTTCCTTGCTTGTCAAAAGTCACAGGTCGGGGACTTTCCCAGCGGTGAGGAATCCGCCTTGCAGCTCAGGGGCCACATATTCGATTCCTGCTCGGGGAACTAAGACCCCGCACGCTGCAAGGCGACTGAGCCCGTGCACGCCCCCTGCTGAGCCTGCACGCGAAGTGAAAGATGCCCAGCGCTGCGACTAAGACCCGACACTGCCAAATAGGTAAGTGTTTAACAGAGAAAAGGCGCAACCACGCTGCGGCCTCCGCTCCTGCTCGAACCTCCAAGGCCGCTCGCTGGTGCAGGAGGGTCAAGGCCAGGGCCCCAGAGGCTGGAAGGGCCCTGGTCTCCCTGCCTCCCACGCGGCCCATCACCCCTTGACAGCCCCCCTGGTGGGAGCCATGCCCCCTCTGCTTGCATCCCCCCAGTGGAGAGGGGCTCACCCCTCCTGGCCGCCCGGGGCCCTGCTCCACTCTGCCTGAGACCTGTGAATCCAGGGCCGGCTGGGGTCTGACGCTGCCCTGTGGACCCCACCCCTGCCCACTGCCCTGCCCTGGGACAGCCCAGAGGGGGCCTCTCTGACTGCTGCAGAACCAAGAGGCTCCTCTGAAACCCAAGGTCCGTGACTCTGGCCCGAGAGGCTCCAAGGATAAGATTATCGTGGGCTGTGGCCACCTGTCTGTGTGTGCGTTCCAGTGGTGGGCTCCGGAATGACTGAGCCCGTGCACGCCCCCTGCTGAGCCTGCACGCGAAGTGAAAGATGCCCAGCGCTGCGACTAAGACCCGACACTGCCAAATAGGTAAGCGTTTAACAGAGAAAAGGCGCAACCACGCTGCGGCCTCCGCTCCTGCTCGAACCTCCAAGGCCGCTCGCTGGTGCAGGAGGGTCAAGGCCAGGGCCCCAGAGGCTGGAAGGGCCCTGGTCTCCCTGCCTCCCACGCGGCCCATCACCCCTTGACAGCCCCACTGGTGGGAGCCATGCCCCCTCTGCTTGCATCCCCCCAGTGGAGAGGGGCTCACCCCTCCTGGCCGCCCGGGGCCCTGCTCCACTCTGCCTGAGACCTGTGAATCCAGGGCCGGCTGGGGTCTGACGCTGCCCTGTGGACCCCACCCTTGCCCACTGCCCTGCCCTGGGACAGCCCAGAGGGGGCCTCTCTGACTGCTGCAGAACCAAGAGGCTCCTCTGAAACCCAAGGTCCGTGACTCTGGCCCGAGAGGCTCCAAGGATAAGATTATCGTGGGCTGTGGCCACCTGTCTGTGTGTGCGTTCCAGTGGTGGGCTCCGGAACACAGCCTCCCCCCGACTTTGCCCCCATGGCGAGGCCAGCCTGGTGCACTGTTTCCAGGGTCCGGCTCTTTTAAATTTAGCTGCAGGAAAAAGCAGTTTGTGTGGGCCTGGACCGGGGAGACAATCAGCAACAGGAAAAAGTCATCCGAGGGGAGTTTTCAGTGAATTATGGAGGCATTGTCCCTGCGCCCAAGCAGCCGGGGCTGCTAGTCCAGCATCGCTGACCCAGCCCAGGCCTCTGGGGCCAAACGCTGCCTGAGCTGCGTCAGGACAACACAATGCAAGCGTCTAAAGGCCAAGGGGAAAAAAAATAGAGCAGAGGAAGAAAAATACTGGAAATTCCCTGTGTCGCAGAGATGGAAGAGCCTTTCTTGAAAATCAACAGCTAGGGAAAGGTTGCTGCCCGCCCAGGCCGGGGGCCTTGGGGGCGGGAGGAAGTCGAAAGCATATTCTGAGATATTTTCAGTCTGGTGTGATGTCCATGGATTTTCCAAAACATGAGGACCTCACCCTGGGGGGAGAGTTGAGGTTGGACTGGAGTTGACTGGGGGTGGGGCCAGGCTCAGGATGGGCCAGGATGAGGACATAAACAGAAGCTGACCCAGTTGGAGCGCTCTGGTGTCCCAGCTGGCTGAGGTGCAGGCCCCTCACAGCCCTGGGAGGCCCAGGAGGTCTCCCATTCATCCAGAGGCCCTTCTGGATCTCACCTTGAGGAGAGGACCACACAGGAATGTGGGGTCCCCTGCACAGAAAGCTTGCTAGGTGGCCAGGCAGATTCTGCTTGCTCACCTCTTGATGGGGAGCTCACTACCTATGGTCAGCCTAACCCATTTCTGCACAACTCAGGCTGAGAGAAAAGATAAAATTACTTTTGGAGGGGACATAGTGGTGAACAAAATAGATATAAATGTCGGCATACACTAGAGAGTTTTGCAACCCCATGGACTACAGCACACCAGGCCTCCCTGTCCATCACCAACTCCCAGAGTGGACCCAAACTCATGTCCGTCGAGTCGGTGATGCCATCCCACCATTGCATCCTCTGTCGTCCCCTTCTCCTCCTGCCTTCAATCTTTCCCAGCATGAGGGCCTTTTCAGATGAGTCAGTTCTTCGCATCAGGTAGCCAAAGTATTGGAGTTTCAGCTTCAACATCAGTCCTTCCAGTGAATATTCAGGGCTGATCTCCTTTAGGATGGACTGGTTGGATCTTCTTGCAGTCCAAGGGACTCTCAAGAGTCTTCTCCAGCACCACAGGTCAAAATCATCAGTCCTTTGGCCCTCAGCTTTCTTTATAGTCCAACTCTCACATCCATACATGACTACTGGGAAAACCGTATCCTTGACTACTAGACATGTTACGCAGTGATCAAACCCACATTGCTCGCATCTCCCGCATTGGCAAGGGGGTCCTTTCCCGCTAGTGCCGCCTGGGAAACCTGGTAGACATCGTAAGCACTATGAGAAGGGGCGTCCCTGGCAGCTCAGATGGTGAAGAGGCTGCCTGCAATGCAGGAGACCCAGGCTCGATCTTTGGGACAGGAAGATCCCCTGGAGAAGGAATCGGCTACCCACTGCAGAATTCTTGTGTGGGGAATTCAATGGGCAGAGGATCCTGGCAGGCTGCAGTCCGTGGGTGGCCAAGAGTGAGGCACAGCTGAGCCACTAACGCTTTCCCTTTGCACTTTCATGAGAAGGTAAATCATGAAAGAAGCAGGAGGGGCTTGAGATG
Source organism: Madoqua kirkii (assembly GCA_006408675.1). Taxonomy (NCBI): domain Eukaryota; kingdom Metazoa; phylum Chordata; class Mammalia; order Artiodactyla; family Bovidae; genus Madoqua; species Madoqua kirkii. Next base: position 22,090 of record SJYC01047777.1, on the reverse strand, counting down.
CAGTGTGAAAAAGAGAAAGTCAAAGAGAAAATCCTCCTTCCTCTCAGCTGGGAGCAGCCTCACTCTGCCCGTGGGCGCATGGCCCATCTGCTCCTTCCATCCTGGGACAGCCCTGCTCGGTTCCAAGCTGAGCAGGGTCAGCCACTCACGGATGGGGCTCTGGCCCCCTCTTCGCCCCTGTCCAGCGGCCATGAGCTGAGGGGCCTCCCCAGAAGCGGGCACAATGTTTTAACCCCCTTGGTCCCCCTTTAGCTGTCTTAGAAGCTGTATCCCACTGTCACCTCCTCTTGAGCTGTGGCAACTCACCCTCCCAGCAGCAGTGTTGAGACTGACTGCCTGCCTCCTTGCTGGCACCGAGCAGCCAAGAAGCCCCGCCTCCTTTGTCCGAGGTGCTGGGGGTTTGCGGACCCAAGAGTAAGAATTTGCATTTATCCCTCTTGGTTCCTCTTTTGGAATTCTTTTTTGGCACAGAGTTGGATCACGTATGAGAAAAAAAAGAGTTAATAGTAACATACACAGAGTGCCTGGAAACACACAACAAAAATCAAGGAAGGAAAAACAGGCAAAGACTCTGATCAGGCCATTCTCTACATCGCCTCCTTTGTCCGAGGTGCTGGGGGTTTGCGGACCCAAGAGTAAGAATTTGCATTTATCCCTCTTGGTTCCTCTTTTGGAATTCTTTTTTGGCACAGAGTTGGATCACGTATGAGAAAAAAAAGAGTTAATAGTAACATACACAGAGTGCCTGGAAACACACAACAAAAATCACGGAAGGAAAAACAGGCAAAGACTCTGATCAGGCCATTCTCTACAGAAATGCAAATCCAATAGCGCTGCTCCTCAGTCAGGCAGCGGTGGAGCTGCAAACAAAAAGAGCAACGAGACGCCATCTCTCTCCCATCAGATCGGAAACCAGTGTTAAACACTGATGACCTCCAGCGCCAGCAAGGTGGGGGCGGTCACACAGTTTCGACACTGCCGGTGGGAGTGTGTGTTGCCACAGTCTTCTGGGACGGTAATCTGCAGTTTCTATTAAAGTTTAAAGTGTGTGTGCTCTTTGATCCAGCAATTCCACTTTGGAGAATTTATCCTGCAAAACCGTACAGACACACGAGGTGCTATGCCCGAGAATATTTGTTTTAAAACAAACAAGAAAAAAGGCATGTGCTACATGTTGATTAGTAGGGCAGAGCTTAAATGAATCCTGGGATATGCATTCTATAAAATATTTGGCAGCCGTATGTACGGACCTGGAACCCTGCTTGTTTATATTACTGGACAGAAAAACAAGTTGCCAAGTCAGGTACATGGCGTGATCTTATTTTTGTAAACATGTTTTGAAAGAGCAAAGAGTAAAATGGAAAGACCGCGTCACCAAACGGCCCACACTGATTACCCGTCCGGGGCCGGAGGGTCCCGAGGAGCCGGAGCGCTGTCTTTATGTGACTTCTGTATTCTTTTGACTCTCAGTCAGTTTTCACAGTTCTAATCATTAAAGTAGTAAATACCGACGCTTTTTCTTTAAAAAGCCATTTTGAGCGGTTCTTGCCATGTCGTATAATGAACAAAGGATGGTAGGTCAGGGGGAGTAACCTGGTGGCCTCGCCTCGCCTCCACGGGCAGGAGTCCCCTGTCCGCCCAGCCGGGAGCCAGGCTCACCGCAGGCCCTCCGCGGAGCATAACCTGGTGGCCTCGCCTCCACGGGCAGGAGTCCTCTGCTCACTGAGCCTTGCCGGCTCCCCCGTCTCAGTTTCCCTCATCTGCCTTTTCTGCTGTTCTGTGAACAGTCCTGGCTCCAGAAACTGTGCAGACGAGACTGGGCTGGGTTTCCTGACCTGGGTGAAACATTTGGGGACCAGGACAATACTCAGGTGCCCCCGGGCATGCCAGCCCTGAGCAGTGGCAGAGGCTCCTGTGCAGAAAGGGATTCTGAGGCCATTTGCAGGCTCCGCTGGCCAGAGTGCTGGGGTTGGTGAGCAGTGTCTGCCCTTGTCAGGGGACTGGTGGATGGATGCTCCAGATACTGAGGCATCATGCCTGGCCTAGGCCCACGGTTCCCAACCTGGAACTTGCACAGAAGTCACAGGGGACCTTAACGTGCAGATTCGGGTCTGACAGGTCTACGGCAGGGCCCGAGAGTCTGGATTTCTAGCAAGCCCCCGGGAGGTCTGGGGCTGCGGGTCTGAAGACCTTTGCACCCTCCATCCATGGCTACCTTCTCTTCTCCTTCAAGTTTTTTCACATATTTGTGAACAGAACTGACCAACCGCTCCCCTCTGTCCATTCCTGTCCAGATATCCATCACATCCCTGATCCTTGGAACAGCCCAGGTTATTATCATCTCCCTTGACAGACGAGAAACAGGAGGTCTGGGCGGGGAAAAACGTCCCCCACCGTCCCCCAGTCACTGGTGGCAGATTGATCACCCACCTCCTCCACTCCCAACCATCTTCCTGGAGCCAGAAACCAGCCAGAAAGACCCTGCTGCTCCCCGAAAACCCTCCGTCCCAGCCATAAATAAGGCCCCAGCCTGGCCAGGTCCCTCCTCCTCCCCGAGCAACATTTCACAGCAGGCCGGGGCTGGGCAGCCGCGGAGGGAAGGGAGGCCCGTGGACAGCGTGAGTTATGGGCTCCGGGAAGCCCATTAGTCACCGAAGCGAGAGAAGTTAACTCGAGCTTATTAACTCTAAACGTTTATTATTCACATTGATCACCCGGCAGACAGCAGCCGCCACCCCAGCCTGGAGCCAGCCATCGTGCATTCTGATGGCAGAATGGTGTGGCCGAAGGGAGTCCCGAGTCCCCAGGAAAGGCAAGCAGAGCGCGGGCAGCCTCTGCTGCCCCTTGCAAGAGGCAGGAAGGGCTTCTCATCACTGACCTGGCCCTCGTCCGCTCCCCACACATCTCCCGGCCTGTGTTCTGGGCCAGGCGTGCACAGTGTGACCCGTCTCCGCCGTCACAGACTGCCCACTCGGTGAGCGGTTGGGACAGCCTGGTGGCAGGCAGCCCGGCCTTGTGGTCTCCCCGGTTTAATCTCCGGCTCCGCCGCTCAGCAGCAGGTGACCTTTCGTTTACGTCCTGTGACTTTTCAGATGCTGCCATTTGTCATCTATAAAGTGGGGACACACTCGTTCACTGGACAGATAATTTATTGAGTCCCTATGGACAGAAAGGCTTGCTGCCCTCAGGGAATTTGTATTTGGAGATGGAGACAGATAGGAAGCAGTTGAAGAACACAAGTGGGAAAGAGTCATTTCAGAGAGCAGTGAGTGCCCGGAGGCAAATAGCCTGGCTCGCACGGTGGAGAGCGACTGGTGGCGTTGGGGGGACACCAAGGAGGTGGCGCTCGAGCTGAGACCCGAGTGACCGACAGGAGGCAGCCGGGGAGAGATCCTGGCCAAGGGGAGGCCAGGCGGAGGGAGCAGACTGGGAGGACACACGGCGGAGCACGGGGACCGGAGAAGAGGTGGGGGCCTGGGAGCTCCATGAGACGAGGGCGGAGAGAGAGGGGGCCCGCAGCCTTTGTGGGACCGCAGATGTCATGGCACGGAGTGGTTTGGGGCTAAAAGAGCTGTCAGGGATGTTCCCATCCTTCGCCTCTGCCCACGGTTGTGATGAAGGGCAGTGGACACCGGGGGGCCGCACTCTGAGCCCTGTTGCAGGACGAAGCCCCAGGCCCCCAGCTGCAGTGATGCTGGCCGCTAACGGCTGACAGCTGCCCTCTCCTGAGCATTGCCCTCGGTGCCTCCCTCCTCCAGGACCCCCTCCTCAAGGCGGGGCCACCTCTGCGGTGCTCTCGGCGCTCCAGAGCTGGGGGGCGGGGAAGGGGCCGGGCAGAGGCCAGTCTCCAGGGGGGACCACAGCCTCACTTGGCATCTTGCCCCGGGCTCCCTTGCTCCTGCCGAGAGCGCTTCTTCAATACTTCACATGACCTGGATCCCCGAGTGGGGCTCTCGCTTCTAGGGGACCCGACCTAAGACACGAGGATCAGGTCCAACAGGGACTGTAAAGGCTGAACCCGAGGCCGGCCGCACGGTGGCCACTCAGGGCGAGCAGCTTCTCTGGTCTCACCAAGGCACTCATGCTTCCAGCACCGGAGGCCCCGCCACCCAGGAGGCCCCTCGGTCCTGGGCAAGCCAGGATGGTTGGTCGCTGGTAACTGCTTGATGCAATTCATTCATCCGTCCCAAAAATGCCTCCTGGCGGGAGCCTGTGCCCTGCTCCGTGAGCAGAGTCATGATCAGATTCCGCTTCATAGAGCTCCCAGCCCAGCTCCAGGAGGATGGCAGGGTCATCAGACCTCACTCAGGCCTGCAGGTCAGGAGAGCTGTTCTTGAAGCGGAAGGAGCTGCTGCCCAGTGAATGAGGCTGGGGCAGGGTGTGGGGGGGGCGGTGTCTAAGGATAGCACCGAACCTGGGGGGCTGATGGTCAGGAAAGCCCTGAGCTTCATCTCTCTGGATGCAGAGAGAGCCGGCAAGAAGCAGGTTCTGGGGTGCTACTGGCCATGCCCTCAGCTGCTCCGGACAACAGGAAGGCCAGGATGCCTGCAGAGCAAAAGCCTCTTTGGGGAGAGCCCTCTGGGGCCACTGAGGCCCTGGGTCACTGGTTAAGATGGTTAAAACAGGACAGGGAGACTCCCGTGAGCCCCGCAACAGGCCAGATAAATGGGCCGAGTGTCTCCATTTTACAGACAGGAAAACTGAGGCTTAAAGAGGAATGGTCACTGGCCCAAAGTCGCCCAGCCTGTGCATGGTACAGCCTTGTGGGTGGGGGAGTGTGTACCAGGACTCTCAGGCTCCACAGCCACCGGGCTACCTCATTAATTCTCTGGACAAGGAAGGCATTCCAGCCTGCATTTGATTCGTCCCTGTCTACACCTCCCCTCTCCTCCACTCTCTGATTCTAGAGGGAAGTGGATGAAAGTGGAGGTCACAGAGCCAGCCTGCCTGGGTCCAGAACACAGACCGGCCTTCCCTCTCTGTGCCCCAAGGGCCTCATCTCAAAGAGGGGGTCACAAGAGCACCTCCCTCCAAGGCTAGCTGTAAAGATTAAACGAGTTAATATATGGGAAGCACTTAGGGCAGAGTCTGGCACATTGCCTCAGCTATTACTGCTCTCTTTATTACCGTGACTTAGAACAAGCAAGTCATAAAGTGAAACACTGGATACAACCTGAGTGCTCCGCAGCACAGGGGTCATTATGCCAGCCACGACTGAGCGGTCTCGGCGGACGCGGCAGTGACTAAAGCAGGCGGTCTCGGTACAACCGCAGACAGCTAGGCTGAGACAAGAACAGCAAGTGCAGAGCTCGACCAGCGCGGCTGGAACCACCAGACGGTAGCAGCACAGACACTGCCGAGGAGTGCAGCGTGAGGAGGAGTTTAAATACATGCTGCTGGACCGGGAACACGCACATGGAGGGAAAAGACGCTTGACCTCTGCCTCGGACCACACGCCCCTACCTGCTCCAGGGGACTCGAGCACCGCCCGTCCTGACCGGAGGGCTGGCTCTCTGTATGTAAAATGCCGGGCTGGATGAATCCCAAGCTGGAATCAAGTTTGCTGGGAGGAATATCAGCAACCTCAGATGTGCCGATGATACCACTCTAGTGGCAGAAAGCAAAGAGGAGCTAAAGAGCCTCTTGATGAGAGTGAAAGAGGAGAGTGAAAAAGCGGGCTTAAAACTTAGCGTTCAAAAAGCTAAGATCATGGCATCCAGTCCCATCACTTCGTGACAAATAGATGGGGAAGAAGTGGAAACAATGGCGGGGTTTTTTTTCTTGGACTCCAAAGTCACTGCAGACAGTGACTGCAGCCATGAAATTAAAAGATGCTTGCTCCTTGGAAGGAAAGCTATGACAAACCCAGACAGCACATTAAAAACTAGTAACTCACTTTGCTGACAAAGGTCTGCCTAATTAAAGCTATGGTTTTTCCAGTAGCAGTGTATGGATGTCGGAGTTGGACCTTAAAGAAGGCTGAGCACCAAAGAATTGATGCTTTTGAACTGGGGTGCTGGAGAAGACTCTTGAGAGCCCTTTGGACTGCAAAGAGATCCAACCAGTCAACTTTGAAGGAAATCAACCCTGGATATTCATCAGAAGGACTGATGCTGGAGCTCTAATACTTGGCCATCTGATGTGATAAGCCGACTCACTGGAAAAGCCCCCGATGCTGGGAAGGATTGAGGGCAGGAGGAGAAGGGGACGACAGAGGATGAGATGGTTGGATGGCGTCACTGACTCGATGGACGTGAATTTGAGCAAACTCCAGGAGATAGTGAAGGACTGGAAATCCTGGCGTGCTGCAGTCCATTGGGTTGCAAATAGCTGGACAGGACTTAGCGACTGAATAACGTTTTCCCAGTCTTGCACTTTGAAGAACGTGACCTTGTGAAAACATATGAGAACTTGGAATAATAAAGCCACTTAAAGAGTGTGCACAGACTCTGATGAGGAAGCCAAGGCGAATTTCAGAGGGGTCGACAGCTCCACATGAATGAAAATTCCGGCTGTGATGGTTGTCCTTTCAATAAAATGATAGTCTTTTATTCTGAAGTTTGCTCGCATAACTCTCCCCAGTCCAAGACAATCACAAGAGTGGGAAGATGAATTTTAGGCGACAAATAGTCAATAAGAAGGTTCCAATTTCCTTTGGAGAAAAAGGAAAACATGTTTTGTTGTCTCGCGACAGTGAGATGGAAAAAAAAAACAAGGGAAAAGTCACCCCACGCTTTCCTTGTGGCCGTGGGCCCCCACCACCCAGGCGCCGCGAGGAAGTCGAAGGTTGACTGAGCAAAACATGTTTTCCTTGAGCAGGACGTCTGTAGGAACTGTTGGAATCAATTATTGGGAAACACAAAAATAAAACAGACTTCAGCCCATGGTAAACACTACCCCTTCTTTCTGGGATCAGGAAAACAAAGGTGAAAATTGGGGTCCGCCTGGAACAGTGGACCGACACTCCAGGCAGGAGGCCGAGATCCTGGCTTTGGTGAGACCTGGCGAGGCTGGAAGCCTCCCCCAGCCTCAGTTGACCCAGCTGCAAACCCACGACCCTGCGTCCGTGTCACGGAGCTGCACTTTGAAGAACGTGACCTTGTGAAAACATATGAGAACTTGGAATAATAAAGCCACTTAAAGAGTGTGCACAGACTCTGATGAGGAAGCCAAGGCGAATTTCAGAGGGGTCGACAGCTCCACATGAATGAAAATTCCGGCTGTGATGGTTGTCCTTTCAATAAAATGATAGTCTTTTATTCTGAAGTTTGCTCGCATAACTCTCCCCAGTCCAAGACAATCACAAGAGTGGGAAGATGAATTTTAGGCGACAAATAGTCAATAAGAAGGTTCCAATTTCCTTTGGAGAAAAAGGAAAACATGTTTTGTTGTCTCCCGACAGTGAGATGGAAAAAAAAAAACAAGGGAAAAGTCACCCCACGCTTTCCTTGTGGCCGTGGGCCCCCACCACCCAGGCGCCGCGAGGAAGTCGAAGGTTGACTGAGCAAAACATGTTTTCCTTGAGCAGGACGTCTGTAGGAACTGTTGGAATCAATTATTGGGAAACACAAAAATAAAACAGACTTCAGCCCATGGTAAACACTACCCCTTCTTTCTGGGATCAGGAAAACAAAGGTGAAAATTGGGGTCCGCCTGGAACAGTGGACCGACACTCCAGGCAGGAGGCCGAGATCCTGGCTTTGGTGAGACCTGGCGAGGCTGGAAGCCTCCCCCAGCCTCAGTTGACCCAGCTGCAAACCCACGACCCTGCGTCCGTGTCACGGAGCTGGGGGCGCTTCCTGCTCAGTGCGTGTGTCCGGGGCTTCTGTTCCCTGCCAGGCTGGGGGCTGGGCACTCGGAGATCTGCTCCAGAAGCTCTGGTGCGTGCAGGGCCAGCCCCCCGGGCACGTGGCCTTGGCAGGCATGCAGGGACCCGTGACCAGGAGGGCCCATGCTTGGTTTAAAGCTCTGTGTTGACAGTCACCTTGTGGAATTCTTGATTTTTGGACAGGAGGCACTGCATTTTCATTTTGCTCTGGGCCCCACAGCTGTGTGGCTGCGCCTGGCTTTTTGCTTGTGCTCTGAGTGTGCCTGACCCCTAGGGTCCCCTCCAAGGCCTGGCACAGACAGGGTGCTGATGCATAGGGTTGAAGTGGATGTCAGAAGAGAGGCTGGGGTCACACATGCTGCTCCGCCGCTGCCCCAGGTGTGTGCCCTGGCCACAGCGGATCCCTCCAACCCATGCTCCTGCCACTGTCTGGGGGAAATTATCTCCATCTTGTTTGGGAAGGTCCTGAGATAAGGGCCGTGGGAGAAGCATCAGCTGGGGTCACAGCCTTCTACCGCACTTTTGTTTTCCTGAGCAACTCCCTGGGCCTCAGTTTCCTCATCTGTACAATGGGCACAGTCATACCTGTCACACACAGTGCCTGTGATGATTAAACATAATGTGTAAAGCACCCACAGCTCCACCAGGTTGAGGAGGCACCGAGCCCACGTCTGTGCAGGTGGGGGAGTGTCTGCCTCCCAAAGGAGACAGATCCTCCTCAGGCTGTAAAAGTAAGCTTGACCAGACCCTGGAACAAGGTCTGGACGCTGCTGCCTGTTCACTAGTGAAATGTGAACACAGTGTGTTTATGAATAGCTAAAAATCAGTCAAACTATCATGTCAGAGAGGAGTGGCGTATGCATTAGACCTTCACAAACAAGCACATGTCTACCTGCTGACAGACTTCAGATCGTCACTGACGGCCTGTTCTGTGCCAGGCACTCCTTCACTACTAACACTTAGTAACGATACCTAATGATGTTGTTCAGTTGCTTGCTCGTGTCCGACTCTTTGCGACCCCATGGACTGCAGCACGCCAGGCTTCCCTGTTCCTTTACCATCTCCTGGACTTCGCTCAGGCTCACGTCCTTTGAGTCGATGATGCCATCCAGCCATCTCATCCTCTGTCGCCCCCTTCTCCTCCTGCCTTCAGTCTTTCTCAGCATCAGGGTCTTTTCCAGTGAGTCAGCTCTTCGCATCAGGTGGCCGCAGTACTGGAGCTGCAGCTTCAGCATCAGTGCTTCCAGTGAGTATTCAGGGCTGGCTTCCTGCAGGGTGGCCTGGCTGGACCTCCTTGCTGTCCTGGACAGTAGCCGCCATGCCGAGCGCTTACGCATCAGCAGGTGCCAGGCTGAGGGCTGCAGGGCCGTTGTCTTCCTTCACCTCTCCTAGTGGGCATGTGGGGCGGGTGCTGGAAGTGCCCCCTCTTATAAAGGAGGGTGAACACCCAGTGGGGCAAGGACTTGCTGGGGGCCCAGAGCTGGGAGTTGGGCTGGGCCTTGGGGCTCAGACCCCAGAGTGTGGTCCACACCGGCATCCCAAAGTCTGAGCTCTGTCCCCAGCTCAGATGGCAAGATCACAGGGATCCACCAGACCACGTGCAGAAGGTCCCCTCCCTCATATGCCGCCCCCCACCCCCTGCCCAGGGCCTCCCCTGAACTGGAGGGGGTCTGGCTCTAGCTAGCAGGCCCCCTGCCGGAGGGCAGCTAGGAGGCGTCTCCCCCAGGGCGCCCTGTGTGTTGACTGCAACCCCTGCTGGAAGGATGGAGACCCCGGTGGTGGTGTCCCCAGACTGAACCTGCTGTTTCTCTGTGTGTGGATTTCAGGTAGGAGAGGCTCACCCCCCAGAAACTGATAATGTCCACGGCGGGGAGTGACGTTGCCTCCGGGTCCCTCCGCACAGGTGCACACGTGCTTGTTAAGCTAATTAATACGGCCTTTTCAGAGCCGCTGTCTCCCCCGCCCTCTGCCACTGGCCAGCAGAGAGCTGCGGCTCCACTGCGGAGCTCCATGGGGAAAAATAAACCCGAGCCAGGCCCTGTGGCTCATCACATTGCCACTTTTACAATCACCAGCCTCGCTGGTCTGTCAGGGGAGGTGACACCGCCACCGTGGTCGTGCAGAGATGTCCCGCGAGTGGATGACGGCCCTGTGAGGATGTGAGCTCCTCGTCACAGGGGAAGTCAGGAGCAGGCGGCCATCAGGGGTTGGAGGTTGGAATCAACTACTTGGCAGGCCTTCTGGGGGCTCACCCAGTGCAGCAGGGTGGGGTTTGGACACACCCCTGCCCCCTCTGACATCGCACACTGCTGATTATTAACGGACAGGCTCTCGTCTGATGACCCAGTTGGAACCTCAGGCTCTGTGGCTGGAAAGGGTCCCTGTGCTCCTCCCAGCCTGATCTCCACTCACAGTGGGGCCTCCACAGCCGCAGCCCCATGTTTCCCAAAAGGAAGAATCTCCACCTCAACCCCAGGGACCCTTAGCTCACTGGGCCTGGAATGGGGTTTTGGAAGTCATCCTTGAACAGCCCAGAAAGCGCTTCAGACCAGGAGGTTTGTATCCCCCTGGGTCAACCCAGTGATGTGGCCAATACCAGTGGCCTGGACAAACCCTCGGAGGTTTTCAGAAGGTCAGTCGCCTTTCCTTGTCCGTGTGCGAGGCCCCTTTCAGCTTCTGGAAGGGTAAGGAGAATGGCGCGGGCCCACTGGTTTCCCCACAACTCCACCCCTCCTAGCCGTGTGGTCTCAGGCTCAAGACTTAGCTTCTCTGAGCCTCAGTTTCCTCACCTGAAAAGCGGAGAGAATGCTAGCTCCCTCCCGGTGCACTAGCCCCCAACACAGTGCTTGTGAAAATGGAAGCGGGAGTCGCTCAGTCGTGTCCGACTCTTTGTGACCCCGTGGACTGTGTAGCCCGACAGGCTCCTCCATCTGTGGGATTCTCCAGGTGAGAGGCCTGGAGTGGGCAGCCGTGCCCTTCTCCAGGGGACCTTCCTGACTCGGGGATCAAACCCAGGTCTCCTGCATTACAGGCAGACTCTTTACTGTCTGAGCCAGCAGGGATGTCCCCAACACAGTTGTGACTGTCAGTTGCTGAACCGAGTCAGTTTCTTTACAGTTCAGTTCAGTCGCTCAGTCGTGTCCGACTCTTTCTGACCCCATGAACCACAGCACACCAGGCCTCCCTGTCCATCACCAACTCCCGGAGCTCACCCAAACCCAAGTCCATCGAGTCGGTGATGCCATCTAACCATCTCATCCTCTGTCGTCCCCTTCTACTCCTGCCCTCAATCTTTCCAAGCATCAGGGTCTTTTCAAATGAGTCAGCTCTTTGCATCAGGTGGCCAAAGTACTGGAGTTTCAGCTTCAGCATCACTCCTTCCAATGAACACCCAGGACTGATCTCCTTTAGGATGGACTGGTTGGATCTCCTTGCAGTCCAAGGGACCCTTAAAAGTCTTCTCCAGCACCACAGTTCAAAAGCATCAATTCTTCGGCCTCAGCTTTCTTTATAGTCCAACTCTCACATCCTTACATGACCACTGGAAAAACCATACCCTTGACTAGATGGACCTTTGTTGACAAAGTAATGCCTCTGCTTTTTAATATGCTATCTAGGTTGATCATGACTTTTCTTCCAAGGAGTAAGTGTCTTTTAATTTCATGGCTGCAATCACCATCTGCAGTGATTTGGGAGCCCCCCAAAATAAAGTCTGACACTGTTTCTACTGTTTCCTCATCTATTTGCCATGAAGTGATGGGACCAGATGCCATGATCTTCGTTTTCTGAATGTGGAGCTTTAAGCCAACTTTTTCACTCTCCTCTTTCCCTTCATCAAGAGGCTTTTTAGTACCTCTTCACTTTCTGCGATAAGGGTGGTGTCATCTGCATATCTTACTGATATTTCTCCCGGCAATCTTGATTCCAGCTTGTGCTTCTTCCAGCCCAGCGTTTCTCATGATGTACTCTGTATTTAAGTTAAATAAGCAGGGTGACAGTATACAGCCTTGACGTATTCCTTTTCCTACTTGGAACCAGTCTGTTGTTCCATGTCCAGTTCTAACTGCTGCTTCCTGACCTGCATATAGGTTTCTCAAGAGGCAGGTCAGCTGGTCTGGTATTCCCATCTCTTTCAGAATTTTCCACAGTTTGTTGTGATCCACATAGTCAAAGGCTTTGGCATAGTCAGTAAACCAGAAATAGATGTTTTTCTGGAACTCTCTTGCTTTTTCCATGACCCAGTGGATGTTGGCAATTTGATCTCTGGTTCCTCTGCCTTTTCTAAAACCAGCTTGAACATCTGGAAGTTCACAGTTCACGTATTGCTGAAGCCTGGCTTGGAGAATTTTGAGCATTACTTTACTAGCATGTGAGATGAGTGCAATTGTGCGGTAGTTTGAGCATTCTTTGGCATTGCCTTTCTTTGGAATTGGAATGAAAACTGACCTTTTCCAGTCCTGTTGCCACTGCTGAGTTTTCCAAATTTGCTGGCATATTGAGTGCAGCACTTTCACAGCATCATTTTTCAGGATTTGCAACAGCTCAACTGGAATGCCATCACCTCCACTAGGTTTGTTTGTGGTGATGCTTTCTAAGGCCCACTTGACTTCCCATTCCAGGATGTCTGGCTCTAGGTGAGTGATCACACCATTGTGATAACCTGGGTCATGAAGGTGTTTTTTGTCCAGTTCTTCCGTGTATTCTTGCCACCTCTTCTTAGTACCTTCTGCTTCTGTTAGGTCCCTACCATTTCTGTCCTTTATTGAGCCCATCTTTGCATGAAATGTTCCCTTGGTATCTCAAATTGATCTCTAGTCTTTCCCATTCTCTTGTTTTCCTCTATTTCTTTGCACTGATCACTGAGGAAGGCTTTCTTATCTCTCCTTGCTATTCTTTGGAACTCTGCATTCAAATGGGTGTATCTTTCCTTTTCTCCTTTGCTTTTCACTTCCCTTCTCTTCACAGCTATTTGTAAGGCCTCCCCAGACAACCATTTTCCTTTTCACATTTCTTTTTCTTGGGGATGGTCTTGCTCCCTGTCTCCTGTACAATGTCACGACCCTCAGTCCATAGTTCATCAGGCAGTCTGTCAGATCTAGGCCCTCAAATCTATTTCTCACTTCCACTGTATAATCATAAAGGACTTGATTTAGGTCATACCTGAATGGTCTAGCGGTTTTTCCTGCTTTCTTCAATTTGAGTCTGAATTTGGTAATAAGTTCATGATCTGAGCCACAGTCAGCTCCTGGTCTTTTTTTTGCTGACTGTATAGAGCTTCTCCATCTTTGGCTACAAAGAATATGATCAATCTGATTTCGGTGTTGACCATCTGGTGATATCCATGTGTAGAGTCTTCTCTTGTGTTGTTGGAAGAGGGTGTTTGCTATGACCAGTGCATTTTCTTGGCAGAACTGTATTAGCCTTTGCCCTGCTTCATTCTGTACTCCAAGGCCAAATTTGCCTGTTACCCCAGGTGTTTCTTGACTTTCTACTTTTGCATTTCTTTACTGGGCAGACATTTAACTCTAGGTCCCCTCGCCTCCCACCAGCTCTTCTTGAGAGCCACTTTCCGAGTGAGACACGTGTCTTCAGATTGTGGTGGTGAGCAGGCCCAGGAAGGGGGGCCTCTGTCGCTGTCGTCCCTTAGGTGTGCCGCAGGCATGGGAGCGGCACGCCGCGTGCCCTGCCAGGCTCTGCCCCAGGCACCCTGTCCTCCTGCAGGGACGGTCCAGGTGTGGAGGTGGACGCCACACAGGGGGACAAGTGAAGTCCTGAGACCGTCTCAGGTGTGGGTAAGTGTGGGTGGAGTCAGGACACTGGTGAGGCGTCAGCGAGGGATGTGCCTGTGAAGAGGTAACCACGGCAGACCTGATGGGTGGCTGGCGGTGGGGTGGGGGTCCACCCCGCCCTGTGCTGAGGATTTAGGAAGGCACTTTATTTTCTTTTTACCATTAGCCTAGCCATTGTTGGTTGGACTGACGCTGACTTACTCTGGAATCATTCACGTTTCTTTCTTTTTTTAATAAATGCATTTGTTTTTAACTGGAGGAGGGCTGCTTCCCAGTGTTGTCTGGCCTCTGCCACGCACCAGCGGGAGCTCGCCACAGGCACAGGTATGTGCCCTCTGTCTGGAGCCCCTCCCACCTCCCTCCCCACCCCACCCCTCTAGGTTGTCACAGGGGTTGAGCTCCCCGCTCACACAGCAAACTCCCCAGAACAGACGCAGCAGGGGAAGGCCAGGGCCGGGGAAGCTGGGAGAGGAGCACTGAAGCACACACACCGTCATCTGGGAAGGCGCTTTGCTCGTGCTGGTGGCTGTGTGAGTCGTCAGTCGTGTCCGACTCTGCGACCTCATGGACTGCAGCCCGCCAGGCTCACCTGTCCACCGGATTGTCCAGGCGTGGATGCTGGATGGGTTGCCATGCCCTCCTCCTGGGAAGGCAATTTAGAGAGCAGGAAAAGTCTCAGGGGCTGGAGGGGCCAGGCAGAGTCTAGGAGGCAGGGGAAGGTCAGTGTGGCCAAGTCAGGGCGGAGGACGGGGCGGGGAGTGTGGGGGCCGGAGGTCACAGCAAATGCCACACTGGGCCTCCTCGAAGCGCGCCTCGGGCATCCGAGCTGGGGAGGGTGGGTGTGTCCTGGTGGGCCACCGAGGAGAGGGCTGCCCCCCAGCCCCAGTGCAGAAGGCCTCTCCCCAAGACTCAGGGCTCTCCCGGGTCCCAGGGCAAGGGCCCCCAGGAAACGCTGTCACTCGGGGTGGCCCTCCAGCCAGAGGCAGAGCTTTAAAGACGCAGACGGGCCCTGCCTGCCTCACCTGCCCGGCTCCGAGCACAGACCCGGCTCCCGGCTGCCCCCGCGCCCTCCCCCGGGCCTCAGTGTCCCCAGGAGGCACAGCTGCCACCCCGCCGCCCCCACAGCACTGGCCATTCCCCGTGGGTCTCAGGTCTGCACGGACGTGTGGGCCTTGACTGCCCCCGCCCCCCGTGTACACACTCAGCCCGCAAGGCAGGAGCTCAGTGCGGTCGCCACATCCGGGGCCTGGAATAGCAGGACAACAGGCGCCGCAGCCCTGCGCTGTGGCCCGTTTCACAGGTAGGAAAACCGAGGCTGGCAGGCTCAGCCGCCGGCCCTCCCCGCCAGGAGCCCAGCTAGCCCGGAGCCAGGCTTCAGCGGAGCTGGCTGACCTCTGATCCCCGCCGTGTGCCCCGCTACACTCGACTCGCCCTCTGAGTTAAGAACGTCCACATTACCATCCATCCAATGGGTATGAAGTCTGGGCCCTGCCCCCCACTGCCGCCCCCGCGTGCTGGTGAGACTTGGAGGGTGACCTACGCAGCGCCACCCCCATAAAGGGTTGGTGCAAAGGGGCCTCCACCAGGCCGGACCTCAGAAGGGTTAACCTGGCCTCTTTGTCCCATGGTTGCCATAGGGACAGTTCCTGTCCTTCAGGAAGCAGGGAGAGCAGTTTCCTGTTTTGAAGAAGGCTGGAGGGCTGTTTTCCTCCAATCAGCCTGCCCAGAGAGGGGCAGGAAGCCTAGGGCCGGGCCACCCCTGCCGCTGGGTGTGTGGTGGAGTCGTGCCCACGCCCAGCTGGCCAGGAGGGCCTCGTGGAAATGCGACCTCGGGAAAAATCCAACGGGGCAGCAGAAAGGAAAAAAAAAAGGCTGGCCGGAAAGAGGGCGGTCACTTCCTCCACAGACCTTGGATCCCACCCAGTGGTGATAAAAACTCTTGAGTGGCCCTGCCCGGCCCCGGACTCCGCTGCCCCCCATGCTCAGCCCTTCCTCGGGCGACAGAAGCTCCTGGACAAAGGCCTTCGAGGCCCCTGCTTGTCCCCCTCAGCTACGTGCATCAGCCCCACTGGGCTCCCCACGGCCCCCAGTTCCCACTCCCACCCAGTGTGGCAGCTCTCTCCTGCTCCCACCTGCTTGTGTGATTTTTTTTCAGGGTGCAGAGCAAAGCCTGCCTCCTCCTGGAAGGCTTCCTTGCATGCATTTGACACCATGCATGAACTCAGGCCTAATCTCTCTCGGGGGCCCTGCTCCCAGCCACTGTCGGTCACCCTGCCTCCAGGCTTGCCCCTCTGGCTCCTCTCCCGCTCTGACTACCACACTGGTCTGGCCCTGTCACCCCCTCCCTCCCCTATAAATACTCTAAGCCTTCCTGTCACCTGCAGTGTACAGTCCAGACTCTCTGGCTGACCACTGGAGCGCCTGCCCCAGGCCTGCCCTCTTCCATCCCCACAGGCTGTATCCCCACCTGGAATGGCAACCTTACCCCTCCCCTGTAACGCTGCTTGATCTTTAAAGCGCAGCTCCTTGTCACCAGCCCTTCCCCAGCCCCACGGTCCGACTCAGTCCTCTGCCTTCACCCCCAGCTTTACTGTGCCACGGTGAGCTGACCCAAGCCTTTTTCTCAGAGAAAACCACAAGCTCTTCAAGTACAGGAAAGGGAAGAGGGGAACTCATCCTTCAGTCCTCGCCACAAGGTCTCCTTGTTCCCATTTTACAGAGGACAAAATCGAGGTGCACAGAGTCGAGGTGTCCCCCCCCACCCCAAGGCCACAGGGTCAGTGACTGGTGAAACTAGGGCCCTTTGGGGTGCCCCCTCCTCCCTGGCTTCGAGCTTATCCCGGTGTGTGTGGGGTGAGGGTGGGGCTGATCTCTGGGTCGCAGGAAGGGAGTGGTGGCCTTGCCAAGCCGAGTCCACCCCAGGCAGATGTCTGGCTCAGACCTGGTCGCCCCTGGAGCCAAGAAGCAACTCAGTTACTTTCCAGGGGCGATAAGCCCTGAAGCCGATGCTGCGAGGCCACGGGGTCGGGGGCAAGCAGCTGAAGAGGCCGCAGGGCCTGGCGGCGCTTCCTTTCGAATACCACCCACAAGGCGTGCCCGCCCGTGTAGAACCCGGGAAACCAGGGGTGTCTGCTATAGAGAGGGCTGTGAAGGTGGCTGGCCCACGCCCCAGCTTTATGCAGCACTTCCATCTCGGCCAGAAACAAAACCCTGGGCTGGAGCAGGAAGCTGGGCCCCAGCTCCCCCACCCATGCTCCTGGGGGCCCCGCGTTGCTGCGTCTCACTGGTTTTGTTATACAGAGGCTGCTCAGTAGATGCCCCCTCCCATCCCTCTTCTGCGCTGATTGTGGGGCGTGCCTGCCCCCCGTTCCCTGTGTACTTTGAGAGCATTTGGACACCAACTATGTCGTACGTGTTCTAAATGATTAATGATCATTTCTGGAGCACTCCCGTCTCCCCTTCCCCGCTCCTGAACGCTTTAGATAATTTATCTCCTTTTACGATCAGACACCATTATCATGTCCTTGACAGGGTGGCAGTAGTGGGTAAGAAAGCCGGCCAGGGCGCAGTCCCCACGACTCGCTAGCTGCGCGTCTTCCGGGCGAATGCCTCGGCCTCTCTGTGCCTTGGCAGCCTCCTGCGTAACCCGGGGGTCACAACATTGCCTACTTCATAGGCTTCTTGAGGAAAGTAAATGAGCTACCGAGACACCAAAGAAGGCGAGACTTATGTGCGTGTGTGCAGAGTTGCTTCAGTCATGTCTGAGTCTTTGCGACCCCGTGGACTGTAGCCCGCCAGGCTCCTCAGTCCATGGAATGCTGCAGACCAGAGTACTGGAGTGGGGTGCCACGCCCTCCTCCAGGGGATCTTCCAGACCCAGGGATGGAGCCCGCATCTCCTCTGTCTCCTGCAGTGGCGGCATTAGTGCCGCTTACTGAGTGCTCAGCAAATACCAGCCATCAGAGGGGACGCTGAGGCTGGGACCTGCCCTCCTGCCAGCTCACTCCAGCGCAGCTCCTGACCACCGAGCCCTGCCGCCTGTGGGGATGCTTGGCCGTGGAGCTCGCACCACCTGGGCGCTCCCTGTTTCTGCACATCCAGCTTTGGTGCTGGCTCTGCCTTTGGCTGAGGCTGCAGGCAGGCGGGAGCAAGGAGCTGGATTTCAGCAGTCTGGATCTACGGCCACCTAAGTTGTGTGCAGGCACCACGGGGTTCCGACTTGGGCCTTGGATGTCAGGAGGTGTGGCTCCCGGCTTTGGAATCCCCTGACTCACCATATTTTTCCTGCTGGGCCTCAGTTTCCCAGCCCGTCAAGTTGGTGTAAAACCTACCATGAGTGGCTCATGTCTGCTGAGAGCAGGAAGTAAAATGGTGAATGATTTCAGAAAGGCGAAATCTAGGCAGCCTTTGTGCCCATCTCAGAGACAGCAGCACACCCTGGTAGTTAAGAACATGTTTTCAAGGTGAAGCGGGTGGGAGTTCTGGCTGCACTGGAAGGGCCGGTCAGTTCACCAGCCTGGGCCTCGGTTTTCCCATGTGTGAAATGGACAGATAATAAACCCTTTACAGGATTCCTGGGAAGAATATGTGCACGAAAGGCTCAAAACCAGAGCGAGGGTGGTCATCACCGCCACACAGTATGTGCCCTCATTCCTGAGCTCCGAGAGCGGTTATGGCTCAGTTCCATGCGGACTAAGCAAGTCCAGCCACCAGTCTTAGCTCCGGATGTCTGTAAAGCCCTCTGGTCTCTCCCATCCATTTTCTCGTATTAGGAAAGGCAAACAAAGCAGTAAGCGATTCAGCTTCATAGCCTGTCACTCCACACCACCGTGCGGCTTCAGCTAAACAAGTGCAGACCTGGGTTGTTTTTTTTTTTTCCACCAACTGCCTGTGGTGCTACGATCTCTTCAAAGTAGACTCTGCTTAGTCTCAAATCCCAAATTCAACAGTCGTGACAAGGTCTTAGCCAAGCACCACGGTCTCTTCCTGCCCTCCTTTCTCCCTTCCTCAGGCCCTACAACGAAAGGTACGCTGGCCCTCGGCTGAGTTACCTGAGCTTTCTGCTCCTGCCTCGGGGTGGGGGTGGGGGTCCTTGGTTCTTTGGGTTTTAGTTCTCAGAAACGATCTCAGCTTTTAAAACGTATTTTCCTCTTGCATCAAATATCGCAGTGATTGCTCCACTCCCTCCTTCATATCCATATTCAAGTGGACGCCTCCTTCCCTCCACACCACATCTCCATCGCCGCCTCCCCCGCCACCTCGTTCACCTTCATCACACCTCACCACCTCCATCACCTTCTCCACTGATTCCACACAGGGATCCATACAGTTTATGAAGAGCCTGTCTTAAGTAACATAAAGTGCCAGCACCTTCCCATTTCAGAGGCAAAAGAACTTCCCCACAGAAGGCCAGAGGCTTAAGGACTCTGTGGCAGTTCAGACACGAATAAGTTCTTTCAAAGGGTCAAATTCATTTCTGAATCTGGAGAAACAGGGAGGTACACCCTGGAACCCTTGCCTGAAAGTGTGCATAATCTGATTCTGTACTGTGGGGTTAAAAGATGGAAAAATCAAACCCTACTGAACTGGTTAGGTGTATGAACGTGCTTGGTGAGTGAGAAAACACTATATAAGATTTTTCATTGTGACTGGGGGAGACCTGTATTGATTCCTGTCTTCACTGTGTGTGCACTGAACACCTGTGTGTCAGGCATCAACTGGCTCATGAAACAATTCAAATCACACCTTCATACAAGTTATATGTATTTGAGTGAGCACCTAATAGGCACCAGGGGTCTTCCCTGGTGGCTCAGCAGTAAAAAATCCTCCTGCAACACAGGAAGACTTGGGTTTGATCCCTGGGTCAGTAAGGTCCCCTGGAGGAGGAAACGGCAACCCATTATTGGTATTCAGCTCCAGTACTCTTGCCTGGAGAACCCCATGGGCAGGGAGCCTGGCGAGCTACAGTCCACGGGGTAGCAAAGAGCCAGACATGACTGAGACAACAGTACGTACCTGGAGTTCTGCTGGGTGCCAGCCCCTAGATTTCTAGAAACCTGCCAACCTTCTGATATTAACAAGGAGACAGAGGTCAGAGAATTAAGTTGGCACTGCGATGAGAACCTGGGGAAGCCTTCTCTACTTCTCTGGACTTTGGCAGCACATCTGGCCAAAAGGTGATGGATCGCGTTATCCAGGGCAGGGTTTCTCCAGAGGAATAAACAGATCACCTGGAGAGCTTGTTAAAATGCAGCCTGTGGTTCAATGGGTCTGGGCTGGGGTCTGAAACTCTGCATTCTTAAGAAGCACCTGAGTGCCCCTGTGGGGCTCCACGGACGTCGCTCAGAGCAGTGAGGTGTTGCATCTATGCAATGAAAGTATCTGGTTCTCTGGGGAGCACCTGGACCAAAGGCTGGACCACAGGCATCTAGGTTCAAGGAGGACGGTCACGGCTGCAAAAAGCTTCATGTCCATTTGGAATTCTGCCTCCTCGCAAGCTCCCAGCACAGCTGGTCAAAGTCACAAAAATTCTAGCCTCTGCCATTTTCAGTCCCAGAAAATCCCAAACACCTGTCCGAACCTCTGTCCCAGGCCTTTATTTTTGTGGACAACACATAACTTGTGAAGACCTACTAAGTGCTGGGTTCTGTATTAGACACCAGGGCTGCCACAGGCCGCGCTCTGGAGCCATCACCCTGGCAAGGGGCCATTTCTGGGCCTTTACTCCCCACGTGAGGGACAGGAGGGCACACAGTGGACACACTGGCTAAACTGCCTGGTGGTTGGTGGTTTACTTGCTAAGTTGTGTCCAACTCCTGTGACCTTATGGACTACAGCCTGCCAGGCTCCTCTCCCATGGGATTCTCCAGGCCAGAATACTGGAGTGGGTAGCCCTTCCCTGCTCCAGGGGATCTTCCCCACCCAGGGATTGAACTTAGGTCTCCCGCATTGCAGATGGATGCTTTACCTCTGAGGCACCAGGGGAGCCGGATGAATTGTCAAGCTGCCCCACCCGTGAGCTCCTTCCACAGGCCGGCGCTGCCGCGGGCCTGCACTCTGGCACACAGTAGGCTCACAGCCAAACTACTCCATGCCAAGCCACAGCTGGAGCTGGGCCCCGGAGATACAGACATAGAGCAGCCGGGCAAGAACCGTCAGACAAGCTCATTTGAACTCGTAGCTTACTCGTTTCCTCAAGTGTAACATGGGAAGGATTTTGCCACCAGCTTCATAAAGTTGTGGGGCGACTTAAATGAGTCAACGTACAGATACAGAGCTGAACAGTTTTCGGGGCACACAGCAGGTGCTCCGTAAGGGCTGACTGCGTTATATACAAGACAGCTTCCAACAGCTGATAGAAGGAAGCCTTCCTATGACATTCAAAACACCTCACTGTCTGTGCCTCTAAACAGATGCGGCTTCCCTTTCACCCTGCCTCGCCGAACTCCTCCTGGCTCTTCCATGAGGTGGTGTCTTCTCACACCTCTAAGTCTGAGCCCAAGCTACTCCCTCCATCTGAAAGGTTGTGGTTTTTTTGTTTGTTTGTTTTGCTGGTACCCTCTTCATTCAGGGGCCACCTCTAAGTTCCCCCAAGTTCCTGTCCCCATCCTAGCGCTTGTCCAGGGAAACAGAATTGCCTATGTTTGCGCGGCCAATCCGACAGGGGCTCAAGGGTAAAGGCTGGCGTCATCCGCGTCTGCCAGAGCCAGGCCCGGGTCCCAGCGAGGTGCTGGCCGGTTTGCGCTGAGCAGACAAAGGCTCCTCCTTACCGGGTCTCCCTTTCCATGTCACTGCCTCGGGGAGGCCTTCCTTGATCACCTGTTCTGTCCTCCAGAGGTTGTCAAACTAGCTTGCATCAGAAAGATTTCTTACGGGATTTCTGAGTCAGTAAGTCTGGGGAGGGCCTTAAGAATTGGCACTTTTAAAATTCCAGAGCTGATCGGCTCACTTTGCGCACTCCTGTTCTGCCCCTGCCTGGTTTATCTCCCTCAAGGCCCTCGTAACTCTCTGAAATGTTTATTGCTTGTCTTGGGTCGCCACAGACCCTCCATCTAAACTCCACGAGGGGCAAGAATTTGGGGTTGTCCTGCGCACAGCACAGCACGGTGCTGGGCCCAGGACTGAATGAATGAACGCCCGAGATTGAAAATCAGGCGACAGGTCCGCTGGGCGAACGGACCCCTAGAAGCCCAACCCGCCGCTTCACCACGCCCCCCGTCCTAGTCCCTGGAACCTCGCGCAGCTCCCCGAGGCGCCACGCCACGGCCCCTTTAAATGTGCGCGGGGACGCCTCGCCCCTGGGCTCCCTCGATCCCTGACGGAGCAGAAAGGAGAAATAAAAAAAAAACCTTCCTCTCGGAGAGCCGGAGGAAACGTCTCGGAGGGGGCGGAGGCGCAGCGGCCGCACCGGCAGAGGCCCGGCGGCCAGAGCGCAGCGCGCGCGGAGCAGGCGCCCGGAGCGGACACGACGCCG
>SJYC01047776.1:0-43374 GCA_006408675.1 Madoqua kirkii | reverse complement strand
CGCCGGCCCCGCGCCCCGCCCAGCCCCGGAGGCCCGCGCCCCGCGCCCCCACTGGCCCTGCGCGCCGCGCGGAGTCCGGCGCGCGCCGGGGGCGGGGCAGGCGCCGGGGGGGCGCGGGCCCCGCGGGGCGGCCATGGAGTGAGGCGGCGCGCGGACTCGCGCTCGGACGGACGGAGGCACCGACGGGCGGCCCGGGCTCCGCGCGCTGGAAGATGAACAGAGCAGGTAGGAGGCTCCGCGGGGCGCGCGCCGAGGTCCCCGTCCGGCGCTCCAACTTGGAGCCCGCGAGGCGCGCCGGAGCGAGCTGCCCAGAAACCCCCCGACCTTCCGCCCCGGCTGAGGGACGGGCGGGTCCCGAGGAGGCCGAGAGCGTCGCGGGCCCTCAGCCCCGTCCGGGACGCCCCACCTCGGGGACGCCCCCTCGGTCTCGGCGAGGCCGCTCCCCGGCCCCGCACCCCGCCTCCGGCTCCCACCGCGGCCCGCGGCTTGGGGGTCCGCTCGCGACGGGGAAGGACGCTCCCTTCGCAAAAGCGACTTGGTCGCGCCCCTGCAGGCTCCCCCCTGCTCCTTGGGGCCCCCTTCCGGCTCTCGCTGGGCCCCCAGAGGCCCTCTTGGCCCCCCGGGCCCGTCTGCGCTCTTCCCCCCGCCGGGGTCTCCGCCTGGCCCCTCGCTCGTGCGCGGCGCGCCCTCGGCGGCTTCTCGCGCCTCTCCCCCTCCTGGAGCCCCCCGCACCTGGAGCTCGCGCCCCTTTGGAATTAAAAAGCCCCAGATGACCACACCCCGCCCCGGCCCCGCCGCGGCGCGCCGCATCCCCTGCGGGCCCTGGCCCGGGGCCCCGCTTTGTGTCCCGGGACGGTCTCCAGGCGCTCCCTCCCAGCCCTCCCGTCTCTGCCCTGAGACTCTGCCTCTGCCGGTCGGACGTCCGTGAAATCCCGAATGCGTTCGACGGTACAGAGCGGTCCCCTGCGAGGAGTGCCGTTTAACAGACTTACAGAGACCCAGAGATGGGCGGTGCCTGGCCCCAGTTCTCGGGGTCCTGACTCCTCCGCGGGGAGGGCAGAAAGTTGCCTCCGAGAGGCGAGTTTACAAGGAGGCAGCGTCCCAGCTGAGTTCACTTGCCTGCCGAGGAGCGGCTATCGCTCTTTTCATTTTTTTTTTTTCTCATAGAATTTAGCAGAAGGCAGCTCCCTCTCGGACCAACACCCTTGTCCGAATCCGAACTCCGAAACACACATCCCTAAAGAAACAGGAAGCCACCATTTTGGCTGTCTCAGAATCATATCCTGCTGCCCTGGGTGGGTGTACATAAGTGTGTGTGTGTGTGTGTGTGTGTCTGTGCGTTGTGAGCTTTTCCTTTCTCAAGTGCTTTTAATGAATAAAATCTTTGTCTGAAGAGTGAGGTGCGGGTGGGGGACGTTTGGCTCATTGATCTGACAAAGGAGACCCTTGGGGGCCTAGGGACGCGGTGGCCGCCTCCCTGTGTCCAGGCCCTGCTGTGGCTGGGCGTGGACGCACCTGGACCCTGAGCGAGTGTTGGTCGCGGAGTAGGGGGCTGGGGGTGGGGGCGGGGCGCCACCCTGGAGGAGTAGAGAGGAGACCGGAGCCGGATCCCAGGGCCCAGCCAGCCCCCTCCTTCTAGGAAGGAGGTGGCCTGCTGCTGGATCTAGCGGGACAGAGCCAGGCTAAGTCTTTCCTACACGCCTAATAAAACTCGCTGGAAAACAATGGCGAGAGCCCCGTGCGGTTTTCCCACGTTTCCCTGCACGAGACTTGGGCAAGCCCTTCATTCTCCGAGACTCTGGGGTTTGGAGTGAGCCAGAAAACGCTTAGCGGCAGGTTTGGTCCCAGGAAATCTCAGCACTGAACCGCCCTTGGGCTCCACATCCTGTAATTTGCATCTAGCATAAATCTGGTTACCTTTTCTGTGTGACAGCAATCATAGACCTCACGTAATGATGTGTATGTTTGGCTCTGAGTTTCTTGATCGTGCAGCAGAGTGGTTCACAGACTCCATGGGACTGAGGCCGGTAACCACCGTAGGCTCAGTCATTTGACCTTGAGCAGGTTACTTAACCTCTCAGTGTCTATTTCATCATCTTGAAGATGGGGATAATAAGACCTTTGTTGTTGAGGCCTCAACTAAACAAAGCTTGTCAGGTGCCTAGCACAGTGTCTGTCAGCTTATGTTGCTGTTATTTAGTTGCCGAGTCGTATCCGACTGACTCTTCGTGACCCCATGGACTGTAGCCCGCCAGGTTCCTCTGTCCATGGGATTTCCCAGGCAAGAATACCCGGGTAGGTTGCCATTTCCTCCTCCAAGGGATCTTCCTGACCCAGAGATGGAACCCAACTCTCCTGCATCGCAGGGGGATTCTTTACCACTGAGCCACCTGGGAAGCCTCCATCACATTATATGTGAGCAACAGATTACTAGTTAATATTGACGCAGACGCTGCTCTTGAGTGTTTTACGCTTGTATCAGTTCGGCTTTCACAGTGACCTCATCGTGAGTACTGTTGCCGTTCTCATTTTATAGATGGGAAAATTGAGCTGCAGGGATTTTATGGTTGCTGACCTAACAAGCAGTTGAGACAGGGTTGAAACAGACTGTCCAGCTTGAGAGCCTGCTTTATTTATCCGGTACATAGCACATAGTAGGTGCACAGGAAATGTTTGCCAGTTGATTTTGTTAGGTACCTTATGTGAGTTTTTTGCCTTGAACTTCTCAACAGCATTATGAAAAAAGAGGAGTATTTCTTCCATTTTACCTAGAAAGAAACTGAGGCTCAGAGAGGCACAGTGACGTGCCTGAGATCACACAGCTGATGTGTGGCGGAGCTGGGGTTGGGGTCAGGTCTGTCTGAGCCATACCTTTCCCACGTGGGTCCCACACCCGTTGTGGGTCGCTGGACTTGCCTGACCGCAGGCTCATTAGAAATCGTTAGGCTTGACTTGGACATTCGAGCAGGCATCCAGGAATGAAATATAAATTAAAATGCAGCTGGAAGGTGAAATTGGAAGATAATTCCTCTTGGAACATGCGGTTCTGAGAGTTCCAAAGGGGGAACAGTGAGCTGCAGTGCCGCGGATGCAGGGGCCCAGGCTGGGCTGTGAGGGAACGCCATCAGAAACGCCAGCTTGGAAGACTGTTGTCGGCCAGAGCGCCGGCACTTGCTGACTGCTCGGCGCAGTCCCCTCTCCCTGCAGATGTGGAAACTGAGGCTCAAGGACGGGAGGGCTCTTGCCCGAGGTGTCCTTCAGCTCATGGCAGAGGCAGCTATGGAGATGAGAGCTCCAACTCAGTCCAGTGCTCCTCCAAGTCCCTCTTCTCGTTTCACCTCTGCATAGCTGACAAGACAGGCTTCCCTGGTGGCTCAGCTGGTAAAGAATCTGCCTGCAATGCAGGAGACCCCGGTTCGATTCTGGGGTCGAGAAGATCCCCTGGAGAAGGGATAGGCTACCCACTGCAGTATTCTTGGGCTTCCCTGGTGGCTCAGCTGGTAAAGAATCTGGCAGCAATGCGGGAGACCTGAGTTTGATCCCTGGGTTGGGAAGATCCCCTGGAGAAGGGAACGGCTACCAGCAGCATGGATGTGTGAGTGGCAGATATTTAATTAAAATAGAGAGAAAATATAAACTGGTACCGGGGGGCTGGCTGGCTATGGACGATCTCTATTACAGAGGCTGTGAAAAATCTCTTCCTCCTGTCGCTCTGACTCCCCACCTGCCTCCCCCGCCCTCAGCTAACTCTTGGCATCTTGACTCACAAGCTGTTCTGCGTTTGGGTCATCCTCAGGGGTAGCGCCTTGCCAGGAGGTCATGGGCACTGGTACCTCAGGGTGGCGAGGGTGTGCCCCCCAGGCTGTGTGTTTCGGGGAGAGAGAAGGTCCATCCCTGCTCGGTTCTTACTGTGGTGGTTCAGTTGCTCAGTCGTGTCCGACTCTGTGACCCCATGGACTGTAACACACCAGGCTTCCCTGTCCTTCACCATCTCCTGAAATTTGCTCAGACTCATGTCCGTTGAGTTGGTGATAACATCCAACCATGTTATAGTCTATCACCCCCTTCTACTCCTGCCCTTAATCTTTCCCAGCTTCGGGATCTTTTCCGATGAGTCAGCCTGTCACATCAGGTGGCCAAAGTGTTGGAGCTTCAACTTCAGCCTCTGTCCTTCCAGTGCATAATCAGGACTGATTTCCTTTAGGAGGGACTGGTTGGATCTCCTTGCAGTCCACGGGACTCTCAAGAGTTTTCTCCAGCACCACAGTTCGAAAGCATCCATTCTTTGACCCTCAGCCTTGTTCATGTCCCCCCTTTCACATCCATACATGACTGCTGGGTTCTAGAGAGTCAGAAAGGTACCCTGAACCCAGAGGAGGAAGTTCCTGCTCTGATTTATCCTGTTACTAATCCACCCCCGCCATATTCTAAAGCTCAGCCAAACTGGACTCTTGGCCATACTCCCAAAGGCCTTGCACCTGACTGCCTCTGGGCCTTTGCACACTCTGTGCCTCTGCCTGGAACACCTAACCTCCTTTTTTTCTTACTTTTATTTTATATTGGAGCATAGTTGACTTACAGTGTTGTGTTTCAGGTGTGCAGCAAAATGATTCTGTTATATATGTATATATTGGGCTGGCAAAAAATTCGTCCATATTTTTTCATAACATCTTTAACCATATATATGGAATATATATAGGAGCTTCCCCATATATAAAGAATCTGCCTGAGATGTAGGAGACATGGTTTGATCCCTGAGTTGGCAAAATCCCGTGGAGGAGGGCACGGCAAGGCAACCCACTCCACTATTCTTGCCTGGAGAATCCCATGGACAGAGGAGCTTGGCAGGCTTTGTGGGGTCGCAAAGAGTAGAACGCGGTTGAAGTGACTACACACGCTTGAATGTTTATATATATGTGTTTTATATATATATAAAACACACATATATATAAATTCTTTATATATACAATATATATATGTTATATATAAAATATATATATATATTTTTCAGACTGTCTTTCCATTTAGGTTATTATAGAATCTTGAGTAGAGTTCCCTGTACTGTACAGTAGTAGGTCCTTGTTGATTATCCTTCTTATGTATAGTAGAGTGAACCTATTGATTCCAAATTCTTAATTTATTCCTCCCCCACCTCCCCCCACCGTAATCATAAATGTCTTTCCTAAATCTGTGAGTCTGTTTCTGTTTTGTAATAAGTTTATTCATGTCACTGGTTTAGATTTAGGTGAAAGTGTGAACGTGAAAGTCGCTCAGTTGTGTCTGACTCTGCGACCCCACGGACTATACAGTCCTTGGAATTCCCCAGGCCCGAATACTGGAGAGGGGAGCCTTTCCCTTCTCCACGGAACCCAGGTGTCCCACATTGCAGGTGGATTCTGCACCAGCTGAGCCACAAGGGAAGCTGAGATTTGGGTGTCCCACAGCGTTTGTGTCTGCCTGCCCGACTTCCTTCAGGGGGCTCGCTGATCTCTGGGTCCGTCCACGCTGCTGCAGATGGCATGAGTTCAGTGCTTTTCCTGGCCGAGTGATATTCCACTGTGTTTATGTGCCGTGCCTTCACTATCCACTCCTCTGGGGTTGCTTCTGTGCCTTCGAGAGGGTAGCTAGTGCTGCCGTGACCTCTGGGGTCAGGCGTAGGATTGCTGGATCACATCCAACTTCTTCTTTTATTTTTTTAATGATGAGAGTTGTCCCTGTCCTTCAGCAGGCACCCTGGTGTATCTGCCCCCTGGGCCTCCTCTGGGCGGCATGGGTCTGAGACCCAGGTAACCCGGCCCTGTGTGCAGGGGCTCTGTGTGGTTCCTCCTTGGGAGGAAGAAGAGCTGGGGGCCGTCCCCTGTCCTCTTCTCGTCTCCCGCATCCCGTCTCCTTCCCTGGCTCTTTCTCGGAGCCTTGGGGCCGGTGGGGCTCCGTCCCGGGCTCCACTCTCGTCTCTGCCCCCCACTCAGTCTCTTGGTGATTTCACCCAGCTCGTGCCCTGATCCCGGCTCTGTGATGGCTGCCTCCAGCCAGGCCACTCCTAGGAACCCAGGCTGGTCCATCCAAGAGCCCGCTGACCGCCCCTCCAGGGCTGTGATGGGGAGCAGGTGCGGATCCCAGTTCTGGTTTCCTCCCGCGACAGCCTTCCCCGGTTCAGCTGGTGGCAGCTTCACCCTGCCGGTTGCTGTGACTCAGAACCTTCGCATTGCCCGTGATTATTCTTTCTCTCACACCCACATCCAAGCCGTCTGTAAATCCCACCAGCTCCACCTTTGTCTTCAGAATCTGATCTTCTTTCTCTCTGTTTAACCGCGTCCTCGGCAGTAGCCTGGTCCGAGCCTCCGTGCTCTCTGGCCTGCGTCGTTCTCGCCGGTGGCCCCTGCCCCGGCCTCCCGATTTCATGCTCAGCACTGCTGCCGCCCTCAGCACACTAGCTGGGGTGGGCTGGGCCTGCTCAGGGCCAGGCTGTCATCTACACTCGCCAGGACCCCTCTGCCCTCGTCTCCTGTCCCTCCTTCGCTGCCTCACTCCCTTCCCACCGCTCAGACGTCGTGGGACACGCCGGTGAGCCCTGAACCCCCTCACCTTTTGCAGGTGTTCACTCTGATGTCCTCTCATTGAGACCCGTCCGGGTCTCTCTGTTTAAAGTTGCAAGCTCCTCATCTTTCCTCCAAATTCCTCCTAACTCCTCATCTTTTTCTGTGGACTTCGTGATCGTCTCACATATGATGGATAGCAAATTTAGGCTTTTTATCGCTTATCTCCCACTGCTACAGTGTAAAGGCCAGGAGGAATGTGGTCTTTGTTTTGTTTATTGATGTATCCAGATGGTCTGGAGGAGGGCCTAGAAGATACGAGGTACTCCATCAGTACCGATGTAGTGGAGTTGCATTACAGAGAGCTGGATGGGAGCAAAGGAAAGCCCGTCGTTCACTCTGTGGTCCCTCAGGCCTTCTGACTCAGCCTCATGGGAATCTCTCACTTGGCTCGCTGTCCCTGGTCTCTGTGTCCCCAGTCTCTCTGCATTTTGCCTTTCTCTGCTTCACTAGAAGCCAGGAGCCCCGGGTCTGCTCTGTGGAAGAATTGCTCAGTTGTGTCTGACTCTTCATGACCCCATGGACTTGTGAAGCCCATCTGGGCTCCTCTGTTCATGGAAGTTTCCAGCCAAAGAATACTGCAGTGGGTTGCCATCTTCTCCAGGGGATCTTCCAGACCTGGGAATTGAACCCGCGTCTCCTGCGGATTCTTTACCGCTGACCAGCGGGGATCCCACAGAAGAAATGCTTGCTGGCAAAAGAGTGAAGGGCCTGGCCCAGGAGGCAAGCGCCTCCGTTCTGCAGAGGCCCTGC
Source organism: Madoqua kirkii (assembly GCA_006408675.1). NCBI lineage: Eukaryota > Metazoa > Chordata > Mammalia > Artiodactyla > Bovidae > Madoqua > Madoqua kirkii. Next base: position 36,025 of record SJYC01047776.1, on the reverse strand, counting down.
TCTGGGCTCGCCGCGTCCCCCGCCCTGCCTGCGCCGCAGTCCCCTCTCTCCGTGAGGGGTCGGGTAGGGTCTTTCTGACTCTGCCATCCTTGGATCTCAGAGGGGAAGGGGCTGAAATGCTCTGACCTCCAGAGCGGGGAGCAGGACGTGAACACTGGGTACTTGTCACTCCTCGGCCTCCCGTGCGGAAGGCATTTTCTTGCTGGATCACGCCTAACACGCCCACTGTAACCTTTTTCCGAGGAGACAGCACCCAGAGATCAATAGCTTGATTGCAGGAAGGATGGGGCGGGGTGGGAGCCATGCATTTTTCATGGCCGATCTGTCCCTCTGGCTGGTCTGGGGGTGCCTGTGTGAAATACCACCTGAGAAACGAGAGTCGCCACCCCCTGGAGCATAATTGCGTGCCAGCGTCTGACACCTGATGTTGAGAACTGAAGCTCGTATTACGTCATGTTTCATTGTAGATCCAGACTTTACAGCAGGAGAAGACGTCAGGGAGGGGAAGCCTGACTTTATTAGGACAACAATAGTGTGAGAAAGAGTTGCTCGGTCGCGTCCAACTCTTTGCGGCCTCGTGGACTGTAGCCCGCCAGGCGCTGCTGTCCGTGGAATTTTCCATGCACAGTACCGGAGTGGGTTGCCATTCCCTTCTCCAGGGGATCTTTCTGACCCAGGGATCGAACCGGCATCTCCTGCGTTGCAGTCAGATTCTTTATTGTCTGAGCCGCCAGGGAAGCTTCTGCGTATGGAAAACTACTAAGTGAAATCCTGCTAACATACTGTATATCTTTGATCTGTGTAACAGCCTCTTGTACCCGTTTTACAGAAGAGGAATCTGAGACTCAGCCTCATAGCTTTTAAGTGGCAAAGCCAGGATTTGAACCCAGATCACCAGGCTCCAAAGGCTTATAATCGTTACCCTGTTATGCTACATTGACAGGGAGCTGAAGCTTAGCCGTGTTAAACTCCAGATATTGCAGGCTTAAAAAAAAAAAACAAATTGAACAGAACTTTTTCTGAATTAGGTTGTATTTGATTGTGTATAGGAACAAGGAGTTGGAAAGTCACTTCTTTCATCTTGAAGACTCGGGGTTGTTTATCTGGATGCCTGTGGCTTTACTGGGTTGTTGGTATGGGTGAATGTAGGTATGGGTTAGGGCATTGAGGAAGTGAGTGCTTTCGTCTTTAAAACCTTTTTTAAAAAATGGTTATTTCTTTAGCTGTGCCAGGTCTTAACTGCGGCAGGTGGGGTCTGGTTCCCCGAGGCCCCTGCATTGGGAGCATGGAGGAGTCTTAGCCACTGGTCCACCAGAGAAGTCCCGAGCCTTCAGAGTCTGGACCGCTGGGCCTCTTCCCTCCTGTTCTTGCTGTCAGCTCCACATCTTACAGCTGACAGTGCCCCGGTTCTCACTGCCCCCGCCAGTTAGCTGTGCCCTGGGAAACCACGCTGCTCAGTTCATCAGATTTACGTGCAGACACAAGTAAAGAGGCTCTGGAGTCAGGCCCCTCCAGGAACAGAGCACGTGGGCTTTATGACCCTGCTTTATTGGTATCCAGGGCCTTTTTTTAAATTGTTTCCTTTGGGGCCCCTCAGCTGAATGTTTCATAGTTGTGCCAGCTTGGGCAGATGACACTGACTTTGGCCTCAGATATACTAAAGCGGGGGCTTCCCTAGTGGCTCAGAAGTTCAAGAATCTGTGTGCAGCGCAGGAGACCCAGGTTCAATCCCTGGGTCTGGTAGATCCCCTGGAGACTGGAATGGCAACCCACTCCAGTATTCTTGCCTGGAGAGTCCCATGGACAGAGGAGCCTGGTGGGCTACAGTCCATCAGGCCACAAAGAGTTGGACACGACTGAATCAACTTAGCGTGCACACACGTGCGCGCACACACACTGAGATGGAGGGGCCAGTGGGACAGTCCCCGTGGAGAGGGGCTGAAATCAGTTAGGGCTGTGCTGGCTGTCACTGAGGCCACCGCCCCCGTGTGCTCCTGAGCACCCTGCGGTGGGGCTGGTCTGAGTCGTGACGTGCTGCAGGTGTGAAGTACACCTTAAATTTCGAGGACTTAGCATCGTAAAGAATGTCGGATATCTCCCAAATGAACTTTGTGTGTCAATTACATGTTGATCCACACATGGTTCGTTGGTTACGTGATAATATCCAAAGTGACATCTGGGGTAAATTGAAGTGAAAAATGTATTGTTCAAGTTAGTGTCACCTGTCTCTTTTTTACTCTTTAAGGCGGCTATAAGAAAATTAACAATAATTATGTATATAATGATAAACGGGGCTCACATTGTATTTGTCAGTCTGCCCTGGATTGGCAATGACTGAGGTCCGAGATGGAGCTGGGAGATGGGCGCCGTGGTGGGGTGGTGTTTGCTGGCAGCCCTCCAGGCCAGCTGTCCCGTCTTCCGTCTGTCCCAGGCTGAACCGACGCACCAAGCCAGCCCTGCATCAGAGTGTCACGCCCAGGGCTTAGTGGGGAGGGAGCTGGGAATCGAGATTGGACTGCAGCAGGGACGTGCACGTCCTGAACCTGGGCAGTGGGCAGCCCGGCGGTGCTGAAGCAAAGACGGCAGGACGGAGTGGCATCCCTGGGAATCCCCATTCCTTGCCTGTCTGCAGTGTGGACAGGGGCTGGGAAGCCCAGCCGCAGCTGTGAAGGCATGGGCTGGCTGTGGCAGGACAGATGCTGAACTTGGAAGTGGGCGCTTCCACCCTTGACCCTCCCGCTTGTCCGGGTCCCTCCCATCCTGCCAAAGGGAGCGGCAGTTTCACCCCCTCCAAGCGGTCGTCCCTAGCCGCGGAACCCTTGCTTCCCTAACCCCGTGACACGTGCGTGTTGTCCATCTTCCATTTTGTCGTGGCCGATAGAGCCTCAGCATCCACACGGGATGAGACCCGTGTTGGAAAATACCATGTGATTGCCCCTGAGGTCTGGGCGCAGGGCAGTTCGCTGGACACCAGCCTCGAGGCATGCAGAGTTCAGAGGTGACCCTCGGAAGAATCAGAATCGCGGCAGCACCATCCCAAGCCTGGTGGTGTGCCATTCCTGAGGGAGGGAGGTGCTCAGTCATTATGTTCCAAGGGTCCGCAGCTCCTGCGGCTGTTCTGCCGGCCTTTCTTCTCTTCTGGCTGCTCTGGGTCTTCACTGCGGCGCGCAGGCCCTGCCTAGCTGCAGCCCGTGGGTCTCTCTGACTGCGGAGCACGGACTCACGCGTGTGCAGGCGGGCGTGGTAGTTGGGGTGCAGGCTTAGTTGCTCCGCAGCATGTGGGATCTTAGTTGCCTGACCGGGGATTGGAACCCGAGTCCCCTGCTTGGAAAGGTGTATTCTTAACCACTGGACCCCCAGGGAAGTCCTGGTTGTGTCAGACTGGCCTCCCTTGTGAGAATTCGCAGAGGTGTGCTTCTCCTCTTGGCCTCGGAAGACTCTGCCGTCTGCGGAGCGTGTGTGGAGACGAGGCTGCGCTGATGGGAGGCAGGCTGTGGGCCCTTGAGGGCAGCCGGGGTGCTGACTGTTAGGTCTTCACCGGCTCCCGGGCGCGTACGTTTGCTGCGAGCTTGTGGGGCAGATGAGTGCAGAGATCAGGACGCTTTTTCTGTGAGCACAGGCTGTCCTGCGTTTGGGCTCCGTGAGCCAGACTGTGTTTAGAAGAAAGACCTCTTCACCTTGTTTACAGAATGAATCTTGAGTGGGAAAGGAAATGGCAGCCCCCTCCAGTGTTCTTGCCTGGGAAACGCTGTGGAGAGAGGAGCCCGGTGGGCTACTGTCCATGGGGTCCCGTAAGAGGCAGACACGACTGGGTGCATGCGCACAGAGGGGATTTTAAAGATGCTGGGGGAGGGCATCAACCTGGGGGAACGCGGCAGGCTGGGCTCACGTGGGCTGGGAAGCCAGCTCCGGTGTTCTCTTGAAAACGGCAGGGAGGAGACTCAAGTGGAAGTAAAGGTAACTGCTTTCTCTCCCCTTCTTGTCTGTGTTTCCATCCTCTAGATTCACCCAAACCACCAGTCGCCCCCAAGCCGAAGGCTGCCAGTTCCCTCACGCCACAGACACCACCCAAATTCTGCCCATCGTCACTCCAGCCTGAAAGCCTTCACAGCCCCAACTCCTCCATGTCCAGGGGGCCAAAACCCCCCATCGCCCCGAAGCCCCGGCTGGCCACCCCCAGCGAGTGGAGGGCCAGTGTCTGCGTGATCAACAGCTTGAGCAGATGCAGCAACGGGCAGCTGCCTTGCGCAGACAGAGGCCTCTACAAGGAGCGCCGGGCCAGCCCGGGGTGCACCGAGGCGGAGGCTGATGAGGACCACATCGAGGCCCCCAGGGCCCCGCCGGCGGAGGTCCCAGCCAGGGATGCAGGCTGTGTGGAGAACGCAGTGACGGGGCCTCCGGAGGCTGGCGAGGAGGAGGAGGAGGAGGAGGGCCAGGATCGGGGCGAGGGGTGTGAGCCAGTGGGGCCCACGGCTGCAGAGGCCTGGGCAGTGCTGGGCGGACAGGCTGACCAAGATGTCAACCCCGCCCCTGAGGACGCGGAGGAGGCGGACTGTGCTGGGGCAGCGGGGACCGAGAACCAGACATTGGTGAGTGAGGAGGAGGAAGATAAGCTGGCGGAAGAACACAGCGCCTGCAGCCTGGAGGACGAGGGGCCTGGGGACAGAGGGTCGGAGTCCCCCAGTGATAGCATCCCAGCCCACCTCGAGGTCGTCGAGGATACCGCGCTTGGCGGCGAGGATGAGCCCGGGACCCTCCAGGAGGCAGAGGAGGAGGACGCAGAACCGGGCTGCAGTGTGGACCAGAGGGGCGAGGGGGACGATGCCGGCGAGGAGCCCCCAGAGGACGAGGGGTCGGCCACGGGTGTCCCCGAGGCTGAAGTGGCCAGAGCCGACCCTGACGTCTCCTGGGAAGTGTGTGAAGATGCCGCGGGTGACGGCGGCGAGCACATTGGGCAGGATGAGGCGGCTGACCCGGCGGAAGCGGAGGCGGAGCAGGACCCCAGGGAGGCCGAGGACCCCGTGCAGGATGACGCAGCCGAGGAGAGCTGCCACATCATCCCGTTCGAGAGCGACAGCGTGGACGAGCTCGTGCCTCCGCTCTCGGCCAGCCCCTACGAGTTCTTCCCCTCCGAGAGCACCTCCTTCTGTAGTGAGAGCTACTCGATAGCATCCCAGCCCACCTCGAGGATACCGCGCTTGGCGGCGAGGACGAGCCCGGGACCCTCCAGGAGGCAGAGGAGGAGGACGCAGAACCGGGCCGCAGTGTGGACCAGAGGGGCGAGGGGGACGATGCCGGCGAGGAGCCCCCAGAGGACGAGGGGTCGGCCACGGGTGTCCCCGAGGCTGAAGTGGCCAGAGCCGACCCTGACGTCTCCTGGGAAGTGTGTGAAGATGCCGCGGGTGACGGCGGCGAGCACATTGGGCAGGATGAGGCGGCTGACCCGGCGGAAGCGGAGGCGGAGCAGGACCCCAGGGAGGCCGAGGACCCCGTGCAGGATGACGCAGCCGAGGAGAGCTGCCACATCATCCCGTTCGAGAGCGACAGCGTGGACGAGCTCGTGCCTCCGCTCTCGGCCAGCCCCTACGAGTTCTTCCCCTCCGAGAGCACCTCCTTCTGTAGTGAGAGCTACCCTCCTTATTCCGAGTCCGCGGGAGAGTCAGCACAGGAGCCAGGGCCAGGAGAACACTCGGAGCAGGACCCCGAGGCCAGGCTGGGGCGTGAGCGGCGGGGCTCCACGCAGGGTGGCGCCGGGGAGGAGGGCGCCCCTGTGCCTGACGTCCTGGTCCTGCCCGAGGACGAGGATGCCAACCCCTATGAGATGGGAGTCAGCCCGCCCTGCGAGGCAAGTCCGGGGGAGGCGGAGATGGAGACGCCCGGAACGCAGGCCGCCCTGCAGGAGCTGAGCCCCGATGCCGAGGGCGGCCTGGTCCCCATCGACAGGAAGAACGTCATGGCCAGGGCCAGGCCCCACTCCGGGAAGCTGGCTGGCTACGTCCCAGAAACGGTCCCGGAAGAAATGGGGCGGGAAGCTGGCTCAGCGGCCGCTGGCATCGGGGCGGCCACCGCGGAGGCGAGGAAGACAGTCCTGTCGCTGGAGGGGAAGCCGCTGGACGTCGCCAGGGCCCTGCCGGCAAAGCCCAGAACCTTCACGCTGTACCCGCGATCGTTCTCCGTGGAGGGCCGGGAGATCCCCGTGTCCCTGTACCGGGAGCCCGAGGCGTGTGGCCTCGACGGCCACAGCATCAAGAGGAAGGAAGACAACCTGTCCCTGCCCTGCGTCATCGGCTCCTCCGGCAGCTTCTCCCAGAGGAACCACCTGCCGTCCAGCGGCACCTCCACCCCGTCGTCCATGGTAGACATCCCGCCCCCGTTCGACCTGGCCTGCATCACCAAGAAGCCCATCACCAAGAGCTCCCCCTCGCTCCTGGTGGAGAGCGAGCCCCCGGATAAGCACTCCAAGAAGAAGAAGTCGTCCTTCAAGCGGTTCCTAGCACTGACGTTCAAGAAGAAGACAGAGAGCAAGGTGCACGTGGACGTCAACGTGTCCTCGTCCAGGTCGTCCTCGGAGTCCAGCTACCACGGGCCGGCCCGGCTCCTGGAGATGGACCGCAGGAGCCTCAGCAACTCGCCGCAGCTCCGGCCGCGGACGGGCAAGCTCCGGGCTTGCGACTCGCCCTCCTCGCTCATCTTCTGCCGGGAGGGCAAGAGGAAGGGGGTCCCCTTCAACAGGACGGTGTCCCGGGTGGAGTCCTTTGAGGACCGCTCCCGCCCCCCCTTCCTGCCGCTGCCCCTCACCAAGCCACGCTCCATCTCGTTCCCCAACGCTGACACCTCGGACTACGAGAACATCCCGGCCATGAACTCGGACTACGAGAACATCCAGATCCCGCCCCGGAGGCCTGCGCGGGCCGGGACGTTTACGAAGCTGTTTGAAGACCAGAGCCGGGCCCTGTCCACGGCCAACGAGAACGACGGCTACGTGGACATGAGCAGCTTCAACGCTTTCGAGAGCAGGCCGCAGAGCGCGGACCCGGAGGCAGAAAGGTACCGTGAGCGTCGCCTTCCCTTTGCCGGCCGGTGGTGGTAACCACCCGAGAGGCAAGCTTAGGCGAGGCTGGTGGGCCCCACGCTTTTTGGTGCCAGGGGCCAGTTTGGTGGAGGATGGTTTCTCCAGAGACCTGGGCAGGGATGGTGTGGGGACGAGTCTAGTGCGTGACCTTCATTTTATACTTTATCTCTGTTCTTATTACATCAGCGCCTCAGATGATCAGGAGTTAGATCCTGGAGGGTGGGGACGGCATAGTGGTCAGAACGGACTGGCTTTTTCGCCTTGGGCTTGGTCTCTCTCTAGCTTTGTGACTTGGACTGAGTAGCTTTCCCTCTCCAAGTCCCGGTTACTTCACCTGTGAAAAGAATCCGTGCTACCTCTAGGCAGAGTGTTTGAAAACATCGAAGGACCTAGTCTATTTGAAAATGTTGTCTCAGATGCCAAATGTAGTGCAGGTGGATTGTTATTATTTGGGATACGTTTCTCATCTCCCAGGCAGATGGCTTTACTACTCCTCTCTGGGAAAGTCACCAAAAGAGAAAGGCCTGGAATCCTGCCAAACTAAATATCTTTCCCCACCAGGAAAATACCCTAAATTGAGATTGATCCCCTTTTATTGTGGCAATATACACTCTATTCAAGGGAACTAGAAAAGACAATTTATTTAAATTGTTTGAAGAGCTAAGGGCGCCTTAAGCTAAATTTCTCAACAGAGGTCTTTAAGAGGTACGTCCAAGCTGATTTTTTTTTTTCTGGTTTGTTTTTGGACTCGGTCACCTTGGGAATGAGAGTGAGACACTGCAATTAGTGACACCAGTGGGGGTTTTCTGACCTCACCTTCCCGAGACTGACTGAATGGCCTTATTGATCATCCCAGGTGGGTGATTGCCAAGTCTTGCTGTTTCGTATGCGCCGCGGATAAACCTTAAAGGCACTGCCTTTCAGCCTCCACCGCTTAGCCACTCCGGGGCACCTGATCTGAATTAACGAGAAGTCGGGAGAATGGTGGTGATTTTCGAGGAAAGCCTGGTTCTTTTCCCGCGTGTAGAGTACCTCAGTCGAGTCCCACCAGCTGTCGCTGCTGCGAACTCCCCAGGGGGCCTGCAGCGGTGAGTAGGTAAGAGCGGCTTGCGGTCAGTGTTAGCTCGCTGTGGAGTGTAGGCACCAGGAGAGTTCGTGTGGGTTTTCTCCTGAATTGTTCGTGTGGTTCCCCACCGTGTCTCCCTCTCTCCCTGCCCCGAGTCTGAGTGAGGCTGTGAACTGGTTCTTTTGTGAACTGGTTTGGAGCAGAGGTGGGCCTCAGTGCCGCTAGAGGGATCCAGGTTGATCTGGAGAATGGGGCCGTGTGCGCACTTCAGGAGGGCGGGCGCAGCAAAGCAGGCAGGTCACTGCATTAGTAGTTACCAGTGGGGTTTGACGCGCCGCGCGCCCGGTGGGTGTGGGGGAAGCCTCCCAGGTGGTAGGGAACCCGCCTGCCGACGCAGATGTAAGAGATTCGGGTTTGACCCCTGGGTGGGGAAGATCCCCTGGAGAAGAGCCTGGGAGCCCACTCCAGGAGTCTCGCCTGGACAATCCCGTGGACAGAGGAGCCTGGAGGGCTGCAGCCCACAGGGTCGCAGAGAGTCAACACGACTGAAGGGGCTCAGTGTGCGGGCGCACGACCCTAGTGTCGTACCTCCAGCACTAATGGAAACAGAGCCAAGGTTTGAAACCAGAAAGTCTCCATATTGGGACGGACCTCAGAGGGCGTGTGGTCTAACTTCCCCTGTCTAAGAGGTCGCTCTCCTCACCCGGTCTGTAGTTGAACTCCGCAGACCCCAGGGAACTCTCCGCCTCACAGAGCTGCCGCGTCTGTTGCTCGGTACTGCTGTTTTTCCTTTCTGTCTGAGCCGAAGCCGTCTTCCCATCCTGTCCCCACCCCACCGAGGTGGGAGCCAACCCTTCTACTGGCCCTGCCCCCTCCTGCTGACTCTTGCCCCTGCAGCCAGGCGTCTGAGCTCATTTCCTCTTTTCTATGACTGTCCTTTGGAAATCTGTCGAATCACAGAATTGCAGAGCTGGAAGGCAACTTCTGACAACATTCGGCCCTGTTACAGAGGAGGAAACTGAGGCACAAAGAGGGAAAGAGAGTTGCCTCGGATCTCTCTTGGTGGAGAAATCAGTGTCAGGACTCCGATCCCCTGACTCTTGGTCCAGGAATTTTGGGGAAGGATGCTAAGGGAGGCCAGGTCTAGCTGTGCAGGTTGCACACTGCCCAACCCCAGGCTCACACTCACCTTGGAGTCCATATGCAGTGTCCATGGGACTGTGCAGTGTGCAGGCTGCTTGGCCACAGGCAAAGGGCCTGTGGCCTCAGTCTGTTGCCGTTGAGTTGCTCAGTCGAGTCTGACTCTTTGTGACCCCATGGACTGTAGCCTGCCAGGCTCCTCTGTCCATGGGATTTTCCAGGCAAGACTGGAGTGGGTTTCCATTTCCTTCGCCAGGGGATCTTCACAGACCAGGGATCAAATCCACATCGCCTGCATTGGCAGGGGAATTCTTTACCACTGAGCCTCTTGGAAAACCTACCTTGATCTTTGCTTAGTCCAAAAAAAAAAAAAAACCAGGGAAAAAAAAAGCTGCCTTCATCCAAACCAGAATAAAATACCGCAGAAGATGCGAATCCTCTCCATGTCCAGACTGCTTGCTGTGTGCCAGCCCTGTGCTAGGTGCTTTCCCCGTAGTATCTCACATCCGAGGCTCCAGCCGGGAGCCTTGGCTGAGTGTCTTGAACCGTCACACTCTGCTGTGGGATGGATTTCCCCGCAGGCCAGGCTGGCTGGGATGTATCTCCCGTGCAGGAACCACATCCTCTTGGACATGAGTCAGTGAGCAGAGCTTTCTTCCGTTTTCCTGCGTGAAACAGAGGGAAGCAGAGGGCGAGAGAATCCCGCTCTGGGCTGGAACACGTCTGGGCAAGGGTGGCACCCGACACACAGCGTTGAGAGGCAGTGGGGGCTGCCACGAGGTGCGGGGGGCCTGGCTTCTTCACCTGAATAGGGGCTTTGAGAACCAAGCGCAGGGGGGTGCTGCTGACCTGAGATGTGTGCCCAGGGGTGCTGAGGTTGGCCGGGACCGGATGAGAGGATGGGAGACCGTCCCCTTCCTCCTTCCGCTGCTGTGTGTCCTCAGACCTCACTGCAGTGAGGCTCAGAGGCCGAGGCCAAGATAAATATCGACTGAAACAGAGCCGGACAGTGAGCCCCAGGAGGGGGAGTTCAGAGCCCACCCAGCCCTGCCTCCCTGTGGTCCCTCCCTTGCTCCTCTTTCCTGTGGTCTGATTGGAGCAGATCTGTTATTTCTTAGCCACCCACACTATGGCTCATGGCTGCTCTTTAAATCAGTCCATCTTTTTTACTTAAAAGGTATCGTGAAAGGAAATTCTGTTTTACTGCCGGCAAATGGAGAACCAGTATTAGTTGTCTTAAGTAGAAGGCAGTTGTGAAAATAAGATCCAGGTCAAAGAACTAAGTCCGGCGGGTGAAGTCTGGCCTCAGCCTCGTGCCTTGCCGAGGCCTTGAGTGGAGACTCTGTCCCTTTGCTGAGCAGTGAGAGGTGTGAGGGGCGTTCTGGGGCCAACACGGAGACAGTTTCCTTGGCGCGGTCAGAAGGGTCCAGGAAGGGTGAAAAGGGAACAACTCTCTCGTGCCATTTAGTATTATTTAAATCCAAGTCCTTTTCCTAATGAAAATGCGTCCCTTCGAGAAACATGTGGAGTGTGTAATGGAATTCAGAGTTCTCTAAATCACAGCAGCAGCTCAGGGTCTGATGGATGATCGTAGAGTTTGTCCTGTGCAGGGGCTTCCTTCCAGGTTTGTCGACAAAGATAGCAGCATTTTCCCAGTTAAAACATTCTCTGTAGCTGTCTTCTGTCTTATGAAACAGAAGTGTACACATTGTTACCTTTTACAATTACACATGTTACAATTACAGTGTTACATATTGTGTACATTTTCCCCTGGTAGCGCCAGTGGTAGAGAGCCTACCTGCCATGTAATGGAATTCAGAGTTCTCTAAATCACAGCAGCAGCTCAGGGTCTGATGGATGATCGTAGAGTTTGTCCTGTGCAGGGGCTTCCTTCCAGGTTTGTCGACAAAGATAGCAGCATTTTCCCAGTTAAAACATTCTCTGTAGCTGTCTTCTGTCTTATGAAACAGAAGTGTACACATTGTTACCTTTTACAATTACACATGTTACAATTACAGTGTTACATATTGTGTACATTTTCCCCTGGTAGCGCCAGTGGTAGAGAGCCTACCTGCCAAGCAGGATGTGTAAGAGCCGTGGGTTCAGTCCTGGGTCTCTGGCGTGCTGCGGTCCATGGGTTCACAAAGAGTCAGACACAACTGAGTGACTGGACTAACTGAATGCAGAAAAAGTGTTCTCAACAGCCATCTAGTCCAACACTTGCCCTTTTCCAGTAGAATGCTTTGTGTCCTCAGTCAGGGCTGTTGGTTGGGGGAACCTAGTCCTTACTTCTGAATATCCCACAAGACCTTGGTATGTTGATTATGCACTAGGAGCTTAATAAATGCATGTTGATTTTGAGCTTCACGGGGGGAAAGAACTATCATCTATTAAGTATCTCCTGAGACACAGTTTGAGGTGCTTTGTATAAGCTTATTAAATAGCCGTTGGATGCCGCACACCACACACACTGGTCTGTCCTAAGTGTCTCGTTTAAATCCTCATAATTGTAAGTTCGCTTATTGCACGACGAAGCATCTACTTTAATCACTCAGTATTATCCCTCCACACAGATCCCCAAGGCCCCCTTTCCCCATTTCATTATGAAAACATTCAAACTTAGGGAAGAGCAGAAAGAGTTTTCCGGTGAATGTCCGTGGGCCCGCTTCTTAGATTTGATATGAGCGTACTGCCGCACTGGCTTTTTCTCATCGCTTTCTCTGCCTGCCTTTCAGTCTGTGCTCCACCTCTCCCTGTGACTTCCCTTTCTCTGCTCTCTCTGCTTCAGTTTCTTTCTGTTTCCCATTGCATTGTGTGGCATGCAGGATTTTAGTTCCCCGACCAGGGATTGAACCCACCACGCCCCTTGCAGTGGAAGGTTGGATTCTTAACCACTGGACCGCCAGGGAACTCCCATATATCTCGGTTTCCTTGTCTGTAAAGGGCGATGCTAGGAATACTGGGCCTGTTTGTGTCACGAGTTCGAAATGAGTTAATGCAGCACGGAGTGAGAAGGTCAGTGAGCACGAGCTGTCATGGAGTGACGTCATCAAGGTTCCACAGCCGTGGATGCAGGTGCAGAACCAGTCTTTCACTGAGAGGGTGTCTGTGTCTCTCTTACAACTTGTGCGTGTGCCAGACCCAGTGTTCAGGACCTCACGCATAGACCAGGAGCAGGTGTGAACTCGTGAGCTGTGGGGTGTGGCGTTGACATTGCCTCTGCCTTCCGTGGGGGATGCGGTCAGGGCTGCCCGCACCAGCCTGGGCACTCCAGGACTGAGGTGTTTTGATTCCGAAATCTCACTGTCTGTAACTCTGTGATCAGTGAGGCACCTTAGGGCTTTCCAGTTCCCATTTTCCAGGTGAGAAAACTGAGGCCCAGGAAAGAGATTCCAGCCATCCTCCGTCACACAGGCAGTAAGTCGCCGCAGCAAGACTCACACCCAAGTCTTTCTGACTCTTCACCCGGTGCTCTTTCCATCCTGTTCTCTGTGGTTGAAAAGTGACCCGTTCACTGGTGGCCTCCACCCGAGAGCTCTGAAGTGGACCCCTCTCGGGAGTCAGGCCGGCACAGCCGCCCCCGCCACCCCCCCGTGCTGGCTTTGCTCAGAGGTCCAGAGGTGGGGACGCGAGGGAAAGCGGAATCAGTGGAGCTGCAGGAACCTTCCACCACAAGACTGGAAATCCGGGAGAGACGGTGCGGGTTGAGTCCCTGCACCTTCCAGCCCAGGCTCCTCTACCTGGTCTCCGTGTCTGCAGACGATGGGAACGGCAGTCCAGAAAAACAAGATATCGCGGGAATGCTCTGAAACACAGTAGGTGACTTTCACTGCGGTTTAACCTGCTGAACGCCACAGTCCCACGTGTCCGCCTGGGCTCACACCTTCCTCTGCCTCCGTATGGGGAAATCCTCTTGTTGCTCAGTCACCAAGTCCATCCAGTTCTTGTCCCTGCCATGGACTGCAGCACGCCAGGCCTCGCCATCCCTCATCGTCTCTCAGACTTTGTCCTTTTGTGTCCATTGAAATCAGTGATGCCATCCAACCACTGCCTCCACCCGAGAGCTCTGAAGTGGACCCCTCTCGGGAGTCAGGCCGGCACAGCCGCCCCCGCCACCCCCCCGTGCTGGCTTTGCTCAGAGGTCCAGAGGTGGGGACGCGAGGGAAAGCGGAATCAGTGGAGCTGCAGGAACCTTCCACCACAAGACTGGAAATCCGGGAGAGACGGTGCGGGTTGAGTCCCTGCACCTTCCAGCCCAGGCTCCTCTACCTGGTCTCCGTGTCTGCAGACGATGGGAACGGCAGTCCAGAAAAACAAGATATCGCGGGAATGCTCTGAAACACAGTAGGTGACTTTCACTGCGGTTTAACCTGCTGAACGCCACAGTCCCACGTGTCCGCCTGGGCTCACACCTTCCTCTGCCTCCGTATGGGGAAATCCTCTTGTTGCTCAGTCACCAAGTCCATCCAGTTCTTGTCCCTGCCATGGACTGCAGCACGCCAGGCCTCGCCATCCCTCATCGTCTCTCAGACTTTGTCCTTTCGTGTCCATTGAAATCAGTGATGCCATCCAACCACGTCATCCTCTGTCGTCCCCTTCTCCTCCCACCTTCAATCTTTCCCAGCATCAGGGTCTTTTCCAGTTGACTCAACTCTTTGCATCAGGTGGCCAAAGTATTGGAGCTTCAGCATCTGTCCTTCCAATGAGTATTCAGGGTTGATCTCCTTTAGGATGGACTGGTAGGAGCTCCTTGTAGTCCAAGGGACTCTCAAGAGTCTCCTCCAACACCACAGTTAGAACTTTTCTCCAAGTGCCCATTCAGATGGCCCCTTGTATGACGCCAGCCCACCCTCCTCTGGACGCTCTGGGTCTGGAGCGTTTCCGATCTTGCATTCCAGGACTTGAGTCTAGGTCCTTCCAACCCCCTCGACCCCACCTCCGCTGAGGTCAGTGATGATGGGGCGGTTCACCTCTCCACCCCCTTCCACACAGCCCCCGCATAGCCCTTGGTACAGCAGTACTCACTTCTGTCATCAGGGAGCCAAAAGATTCAGGCACCTGAATGCCCCCAGTCCTGGTGCTCACAAACTCCTGGGCATGTAATCCGAGCTGCGTTCTGACACCCAGGGTGTCTCCAGAGGGCCAGCGAGGGAGTCACGATGGAGACACACAGTCTGGGGCGGCTGGGGTGAGGAAAGACCTTAACGCATTCAGACTGCGGAGCTCAGCGTCCATGCCAGCGAGCCGGACGCGGGAAGGCCACCTGGGGCCCAGTCAAGAAGCACCTCGTGTTTCGGCTCGACACCCCGGGGCAGCGGGGAGCCCCCGGCGGGTTTTCAGCCGGGCAGGGCTGTGGTGGGGCTGTTCCTCATTGGCCTTCCAGGCAGGATGGAGAGCGGAGAGGATGAAGACACGGGAAGCAGGGAGGTGAGCCAAGGGCCGCCCCCCCCCCCCCCGGAGGAAATGAAGACCCAGTGGGGCTGCATCGGGCTCGGCCTCCGCAGTGTGCACAGCCGTCCTGTCCTCCAGCCTCGGCTCCCCCAGGGCCCCAGCTGTGCCTGCCTTTGCTTTTCTCTTCTCAATCTTCGTTGGTTTTTTTTTTAAGCTTCTCCTTTATTTTCTTGGCTGCACCACGCAATGTGTGGGATCTTAATTCCCCAACCAAGAATCGAACCCCCGCCCCTTGAAAAGTGGTGTCTTAACTACTGGACCACCCGGGAAAACCTCTCCACTCGATCTTTTCTTCATCTTTTACAGTCTGTTGGATCCGGAACAAAAGGTTTGGCGTTGGTGTCCAACAAAAGACGAATGAGAAATAATCAGGATTTAGTCCCGAAAATAAAAGCTAAAGGAAACAAGCCAAGTAACAAAGTTGGGGCGTGGGGGGTGGCTCAGGGCACAGACTGTCCAGACCAAGGACAGCGGCTGCGTTTGTAACTCTGAAACGAGCACAGACTCCAGCATGAAGGCCCCTTCCTGCATCTTCAGAAAGCAGTAGGTGTTTCGGTGAAGTGGTTCCCTGAGAGTGAAAACCTGACTTTTTTTATAGCCACAGACAGTGAAAATAAAGATGATTTACGGCCTCAGCTGTACATCCTTGAGTGAGTAGACAGCAGGGTTACAACCAAGCCTCCCGCTGACCGATTCCATCGGTGTCGAGAGCTGGCTGGCCAGGTTTTGGGCACATCCCCGTGGTGGTATTCACTGGTATCCCTCTATCTGCCTGCAGGCTGGGAGCCTTCCTGTTATTATCATGTTTCTGACAAATGAACTCACGCAGAGCTTTCATTAAGTGTCACTGAAAGGACCTGGAAATGCCATAAAAATTATCGTAATCTCAAAACCATCACATTCCTAATGCGTGTGGCTCTGCTTCTTGTTGAAATTGACTGATGAGAATATTCAGTTTTTAATTTTCTGACTTAAAATAAGACCATCTGCAGCTGTTTCTTTTAGCAATAATTTTTAATTAAATGCAATAAAATTTACTAGGAAGGACCCTAATAAGAAAATCGTATCAGGAACACACTGATTGTAACATTTACTAGTGTGAGATGAAAGCCCCATCTTCCCCCCACCACCACCCTCGCAGAGCTGTCCTACAGACGACGTCCTGATTAAGCGTTAATCACTATGTGATTTTTCCTTCATAAAGTCTGTGGGAGGCATGAGAACAATTCTCACTAATAGCAGACAGCCTTATTGCACGGATTTTTCGGTGAGATGTCAGCGGCTGTGTCCTTGACCAGCTGAGCCCCAGCGGAGGCTTTGTTCCAGCCTGGGTGTGGATGGTGCCGGTGTCCGGGCAGGGGCCCTCAGTGTTCCAGCCCATGGACTGAGGACAAGCGTGTCATGCAGAGAGGGTGCAGCCAGCGCCCGAAGCTTAGCTCTGCCGTCTGTGCGTTTCCTCACTGAGCTCGCAGCAAGTGCCTCCTCCATGCCTGGCACTGCGCTGGATGCTGCCATGGTGGCACCGAGCGGTCAGGTCAGCCGTGTCCCTTGGCAGAGAGCTGGTATTCTGCTGGGGAGAGGCAGAGTGTAAGACAAACTAAAAAGTCAACAGGAGAATCGTCGATAACGAGATCTTTCTTTCGTGATGAGGTTATTCTTTTGTGAGAAAGAAGGAAAGAGAAAGGTGTGATAGAAAGTGGCCGCTGTAAGGGGTGGTTTAGACAGGGTAGTCAGGGAGGGCTTCTCGGAGGAGGTGACACTCTGTGAGCTCTGAATAGTGATGAGACATCATCACGAGGAAGGGTGTTCCAGGCAGAGGGAACAGCAGGGACAAAGGCTGTGAGCCTGGAGGCCCTTGGAGGGTTTGTGGAGAGGCCTGGGGAACAGAATGCAGTGAGGAGAGCGACTGGGCTCTGGTGGGCAGGGGCCTTTGTAAAAGGTTTGGATTTTGCTTTAATGAGATGGCACTGGAAAGAAGTGTTAGGATCCAAAATTGTTTGCATTATCTGAAATCAATCAGATTTGTACGTTTACTTGTACGTTTGGACTTCCCAGGTGGCTCAGCGGTAGAGAACCTGGCTGCCGGTGTGAGGGGACACAGGTTGATCCCTGAGTCGGAAAGATGCCCTAGAGAAGAAAGTGGCAGCCCCTTCCACTGCTCTTGCCTGGGGATGCCCCATGGACAGAGGATCCTGGTGGACTGCAGTCCACGGGGTTGCAAAGAATTGGACGTGACTAAGCACATGTACGCGCGTGTTTATCAGCAAATAATTTGAAAATGCAGCAAAGAATATTTGCTCTTCAGAATGGTCCTGGCGGTGTACAGAGGTTTGGACTTGGGTCCCAGCTCCGCCCCTGGCTGTGTGACTTTTGAGCATCTGGGTCTCGGGTTCCTTTCCCACCTGCAGTTGCTCTGGACTGGCATGGAGCCTGCAGTTCTGAGTCCCCATCTGAGTGCTCTGAATGGAAGAGGATGGTGGTCCAGGGAGCTGAGAGGACGAGTCCCGCAGCGGGAGGCTGGGAAAATCCCTGAAGAGAAACGTGCTGCATTTGGACTTATGCTCCCTGTGTGAACTGATGCGATCTGTGTGCCGTCGGGAGCTACTGAGGGTTTTAGAGCAAGGGAGTGCCATGCTCAGCTAGCGCTCTAAGCAGAGGGAGTGTAGTGAGGAAGAAGAAGCCTCCCTCCTCCCAGCGAGGTTTCTAAACATCAAGGAATCAAGGCATGACGACAGGACTCGCTCTGCAGCCTCTCGGTGTGTGGTGTGATGTCCCCTAGCCTCAGCGGCTGCACGATCACTCAGAGCAGAGTGACCCAGAGCTCTGGCTCCTACCCCTCATGGGGGTCTTGGGGGGTCTGATGGTGGAAGGCAACGTGACTGACCGGACTGGAGAGACAGGCGCATGGCCGGGAGAGAATGAGTTTGAGTCTGGCTCTGTCCCTCGTCTGATCTGAGCCGCAGTTTTCTCCGTGGTTCTGGTGGTGCAGTGGGGTGGGGCGGGGTCCCTTCTCACTGAGCGGTCCTAGGGAGTCAGAGAGAATCCGCGAATAACCCCGTCAGTCTCGGCCTTTGCTGCTGGGAGCCGTGTGCTCCAGAGCTCACGAGGCTTTGCTGCGTGTTCAGAGACGCCAGATGCTGTCTCAGACCCTTGATGTGTTCACTCAGTTAATCTAGAGGAGAAATAAAAACAACCACCCTGTCACACAGGCACTTTCTTTTTTTATATCTGCGTCCGGCAGATGAGGAAACCAAGGCACAAAGAAGTTAAGCAAAGGGCTGAGAGTCACACAGCTGCTCGGCAGCTGAGCCAGGACTCGGACCCGGGCCGCTTCCAGGACCTGTGCGGCTCCACCTGTGCGGGGACGCTGCCTCCCGCTTTGTGGGCATCACTGCCTTGAATTTGTTGACTGTCCCTTTGGTTCTAAAACCTCACTAGAAGAGGAAGCTGAGGTTCAGAGTGGTAAGCCAGTAAGTGATGGAGCTGGAACAGGAAAGTATCTTTAGGGATAAATTCTTCCCTTTCTCTGCCTCACCCCCTTTGAGAACTTGGCAACTGGAATCGGCTACCCCAGATGTCAAAGGTGGGGACACACACCTTCGAATGAATCTGTGGGACGGAAGTGTCCTTAGCACAGGCATTTGGAAAGGACAGCTTGTAATGACAGCCCCCTTACTCGGATCCACATGGCTGGGGGATGATGTAAAAGCTATTTATAGAGAGCAAAGCGTGCTGTTGCAGTCTCCGTCAGAGGGATGATATTGTGAAGGTTAGCGCTTCTTTACATTGCCTGGCTGGGCTCAGTACAGGCCCTTGGGGGATTTATCATCCGTGCTCACGATACTCCAGGTCAACAGGACAAAAACCTCGTAATAATTTCTGAGTGATGAATTGATGTGTTTCATCAGCCTCCTTGAGAGTGTCCCAAGACTGCCCAGCCTCCCGGAGATGCAGGCAGCCGCTCGGTCTGGGGGCTTCTGAGCTTGCAGCTGGCAATTGCAGCGTTTCTGTGTCTTGGAGAGGCCTCCGTCTTTGGCCGTTTTCCTGCAAGACGAACATCCCAGGGTTGAGATTGTTGAGGGAATGATGTGGCTGGTCTCTATGTAAACAGACCCGTTCTCTACGTGCGTGGGGCTGGTCTGGAGCCTGAACAGGGCCCAAGAGAAGGTTCTCCAGGCCAGGGTACGATCCAAGAACTTGGATTTCAGGGTGCTTACATCATTTCAATTAAGAAAATAAGACACACACGTTATATATGGGGGTGGGGGGAACCCAACCAGACAAAACCAGAATCTGCTGACAGGCCTTAAGTTCTGCCCTGCTGGTAGCATGAGGGTCCCTTGCGCTTTGAGAGGGGTCAGGCGGGCCTGTCCTGTGGGGTCCTGAGCCTCCGTCACAGGCGATGCGTAAACACCAGTGGAAGGGACACTGGAGGGGATCATGCCTTACACACTGGCCAGGAAATCTGAACCCATGGGCTCGTTTTTGGCTGGGCAGGTCGAGCCCCAAGGAAGCAGCTCCTGAGGCGCCCAGCCCCCAGTGGGGAGCGGCCGCAGGAGAGACTGCAGGACTCAGCAGCAGCTCTGAGCCGGGTTCCAGAAGGCTCCTCCTGTTACCGCCTGGCGCATCGGAAGCCTGCGAAACGCTCCAGAGGCAGTCTGTGGGGTGTGCTACCCCGGGGCGGCGGGGGGTGGGGGACAGGAGCCCCCTCCTGGAGCTGAGGTCCCAGCAGTGCTGAAGCAGATAGAGAGCTTGGTTATTCGCTCTCTGGGGAGCTGCCTCACACGCTTCGTCTCAGAGGTCTTCAAACTTTCTGTTGCAGCAGGATCCTTTTTACATGAAATCCTAACTGCGACATGAAATCTTAACTCAGAACCCCAGCATGGAAGGCAAAGCTTTGTTATTGTCATTCTCCTTCATAAGTTCAAAAATGTTCACATTTCATGTTGGTGTTTAGTCCCTGAGGTGTGTCCAGCTCTTTGCAACTCCGTGGGCTGCAGCCCACCAGGCTCCTCTGTCCCTCATTGTCTCCTGGAGCTTGTTCAGACTCAAATCCATCGAGTCGGTGATGCCATCCAACCATCTCATCCTCTTTCGTCCCCTTCTCTCGCCCTCAATCTTTCCCAGCATCAGAGTCTTTTCCAATGAGTCAGTTCTTCACATCAGGTGGCCAAAGAATGGGACCTTCAGCATCAGTCCTTCCAATGAGTATTCAGGGCTGATCTCCTTTAGGATGGACTGGTTGGATCTCCTTGCAGTCCAAGGGACTCTCAAGAGTCTTCTTATTCATGCATAATTTAAACTGTGGTTTACAGACCTCTGTGCAGGGGAGGTGGAGAGCTGGTGATTTCTGCCCCCGTTTCAAAAACAGGCCTTTAGTTTTGTTGAAGGGAACAAGGTGTAGCAGTTGAGGATAAATAACTGCTGATCATAAACTCCTGGATTAAAATAACCCCCTCATCATCTGGTTTACAAGAATGGAAATGAAATTAATGAAATTAACCCCACTGCTTTACACACCACACATTATCTCATTGATTATCAGTCCCATTTTATAGGTGGGAAAATGGAGGCGCCCAGAGGTCACATGACAGAGGTGGCAAATAGGGTCTGAGGACCCAGAGCCAGGACACACGAGTGGGGCCCAGCCCCACTAAGTGGTCCTTGCTCCCAGGAAGAGTTGCCCCCGCACCTTAGGAGCCAGTTTCACCCTCACTGTGGGTGTGTACAGAGGGGCAGGGTGAGCCTCTGCCAGAAAGGCCGTCCTGGGGAACCCTTTCGTGGGCCAGAAAGCTGGAGTTGAAAACCCAGGAAGTTCAGAAAGCTGTGAAACCTCGACGTGGCAGCCGCTACACGCTCACTGCACTCGAGAGTCTGCAAAGCTTTTGGATGTCTGCTGGCTCCACTGGTTCTCCTAACAACCTCTGTGTGAAGTAGGTGAGACTCTGATTAAATCAAAAGCAGTATTTAAGCAAAGACCTGAAGGAGGACAGGAAGCAGTCAGGCAGAGTTGTTTTCTGGGTGGGGCCTGCAGTTAGCCATTTTCCTGGGACCTTTCCCGTCTCCTCGACTGAAAAACGGGGACAGGAGAGTGACAGATACCTGACGGTTAAGAGTAACCCACGCCAAGGGCTTGGTGCAGGGCCTGGCACGAAGCAGGTTCGCGTTTATTGTGGAAGCTGGGTGGTGGTCGTGCTTATTCGCTCAGTTGTGTCTGACTCTTTGCAGCCCCACGGGCCGTAGCCCACCGGACCCCTCTGTCTGTGGGGATTCTCCAGGCAAGAGTACTAGAGTTGCCATTTCCTACTTCAGGGGATCTTCCCAACCCAGGGAGTGAACCCTCATCTCTTGTGTCTCCTGCAGTGCACGAAGACTCTTTACCCACTGAGCTGTCAGGCTAGCCCTGGATGTCCTTGACTGTGGTTCTGATTGTGCCGGAACGCGGAAGGGCAGGAGGAGAAGGTCCCTGTAAGACTGGGGGTTTGGAATATGCCAGGGAAGAGCAGAGAAGGAGCTGGGGGCCGGGAGAGTGTTGTCCGAGATCACGGAGCCAGCAGATAGGGCTCGGGGGTGCCTGCTGCGAAGCCGCCGGCCACGTGATCTATGTCGAGTGTTGAGCTGGGCAAGACTGGTCCCACCTGGGACTGACCCGGACAGGCTGCAGCGGGTCCTGGGCGCCCCTGGAGCTGCTCTGCTGATGGCGTGGGAAAGGAGGTGGCGTCCCGCGGGGCCTGTGCTCGCCCCGCACTCCGCCCCCAGAGAGTCCCTCGCAGATGGTGCATCTGGTTTCCAGGGAGGCCCCTGGTGCAAACCCCGTTTCCTTGCCAGGCCAAAGCCGGAGGTCAAAGCTGGGTTTAGAGCCGTGGGGGTGAGTCAGTGGCTTAGCAAAGACCAGAGCGGAGGCAGCTGCTCGCCTGTGGGATAAGGAGCCCCCACCCAACTCCAAACCCAGTCTCGGACCCCAGGAGGCCCCAGGCTTTCATCCAGGGCAGAGAAGCAACACCAGGGTGAAGAGACGTTTGTGTTGCTGGGTTTGCCCCGACTTCGGTCTTTCTTTGACCCTCCCCTGTTCTCAGCATTGGGGATGGAGGCCCGCAATACCACCGAGCCTCTCTGAAGCCCCTCGCTCTACAGAAGGGGCAAGTTGAGGCCCAGAGAGTGGGCTTGGTTCCTCCATCCCTCCTCCCCTGGATAAGCTGCCACCCTCCTAAACGTGTACGGTGATGAGGGGGACGGTGGGGACCCACGCCGCTGATGGGGATGTTCAGACCCCAGACGGCATGCTCAGAGCAGGCTTCTAGATTGGAAAGCCTTCTGCGGTGTGCCCTGGACGCCAGCAGGTCAGCCCCGCCCTCCCGCCATCCCCTCCCCGGGGCTGGTCCCTTCTCCGCTGAGCCTCTGCGCAGCGTCTGCCTGCCCGTGCTGACTGGGACATGGTCTCCCACACTGCACTGCAGGCCCCTCCGTGGCATCACCAATGCAGTTCATCCCTGTATCCTCAGCCCTTGGTGTAGAACTGGGTACCCAAGTGATGCTTAATAAGTAGTTCCGTAAAGGGATGTCTTCCGAACGCTGAAGGGCACGGTTGTCCCCGAGGGACGCCCCACCAGCTCGGACTTCCCACGGATTCCTCCCGATCCCCATCAGTGCCCTGGGTCCTGGACAGCAAAGAGACGCAGGGCAGGGTGACAGTCAGCCTGGGCACTCAGACAGGAGACTCCTGACTGGGCAGAGAATTGCTTAAACTCATCTGTGCTGAGTGCTCCAAAGAAGTGCAGGCTGTTCTAAGAGCTTCTCACAGATGCCCTGGCCTGGTTCTGGCTGGAGAAGAGCTCTGGAAAATGAGATGGGGGCTGAGTCCTGAACTGTCATGAGGAATGAACGTGACAGAGGATGAGAGTTGGGGAGGCCTCTGAGCAGGATGAACAGTCGTCTTTCCCATTATACAGATGAGGAAACTGAGGCTCAAAGCAGAGAGGTTACTTGCCGAAGGCCACGTGGTTATCAGAGGAGAAGATGGGGTTTGCCCGCAGGTCTGTGTAGCTCCAGAGCCTGTTCCCTCTCTCCTGCTTGTCTCTGCCCTGGATGAAGACGCCCAGGCTGGCCTTGGTGGCGTCGCATGTGCTGGGTCCAGGCCCGCCCTTCCCGCACCTGGGGCTCACGCGCCCCCTGCTGCTTCCCGCTCTCGTTTGCCCTGCGCCTCATCTGTCCTGGCATGCCTGGGTAACCCGGGTCTCTGCTCCCTCCTTGTGCAAGAGAGGAGCAGGTAACGAACTCTCTTGGGCTCCTGCCCCTGGGATTTTATCACGTAAAATTCTGATCTTGAGAAGCATCCGTGAGTCTCACATCTAGAGAGAAATACCCAGATCAACTTAAGGAGCACCCAGTGGGCATCTTCTGGGTGCCAGCCCCCTGCAGGGCTGGGAGCTGTGGGTCACGGGTGTACTTCCGACTGTGGCCGAGGTCAGGGGTTGGAAGACAGATCCGTGAACAGCGATTATAGGTGCGGTCGGACAGTTAGCAATGTTCTGGCAGCTTAGAAGGAGCCACCAAGTGCGTCGAAGATGGGCTTCCCTGAGGAGTTTCCCGGATGCAGATTGGGCCTTGTAGCTGGGCTTGACGGCCGTGTAAGTGTTTGCCAGGTGAGGAAGCATGGAAAGGGCGTTCCAAGCAAGGCACGGAGTCAGAAAGGGCCCAAGGTGTCCAGAGGCAAGACCCAGGCACAGTGGCCAGGTTGTCTGCGACAGGGAGTGGCCGAAAGCTTGAGGCTCCTCAGGGCAGCAGGAAGCTGCAGAGGCTGAGCGAGGTGGGCACTGGGTGGGACCCCAGCCTGAGACCTCCCTGCCGCAGCCGCCTTCACAGACCGTCCCTGCCTTCTCTAGCCTCCATCGACCTGACCTGGGATTGTGTGAGACTCCCGTCTCCTCAGTGGGGCAGGGGAGGGGTGGATGTAACGGTGTGTTTGGAGGTTGGGGTCTGACCTGCCTCCCAGTTATCTCTGGAGGGGCCACTGCTCAGCTCACAGGGCCCCATTCTCACGGTGCCTCTAATCCATGGATTAGAACCCCGGGTGGCGGGCAAGCATCTGTGCCCTGTGGATAGGCCGATTGGAGCTGATTGATGGCAGGGGGTGGGGTGGGGTGGCACTGTCGTTTAGGTGGCTTTGGCTGGGAGACTAGAATCCTGGCCTCTGAGTCGGCCTCTGCCCTAACCTTGCCCCTGCCCCGTCCCTGAGTCCAGCCCAGTGGACTCTCCTCTCGCGGAGCTGGAGGCTGGCCGGCACCGCTCGCAGGCTCTCTGGGAATCCCCGTGTCGGGAGAGGCTGCTGATGGCCGTTCACAAACCACGCGCTCCGCAGTGTGGTTTGGGGCACAGAGCCCTGCCTCCCCTCGGAGCCAGCCCAGAGCCCCTGGGCCCTTTGGCTCCCTCTGTCTCTCTGCCTCTTGCTGTGGAACCTGCATTCTGCTCTCTGGGCCTCAGTTTCCCCAATTGGAAAAACGAAGGATTCAGGGAAGTAACTTCTTAGATGACTTATTAGTTTTCTATTGCTGTCATCACGGTTTATCACACATTTCTTGGCTTAAAACAGTGTCTACTTTTTCTTTCAATTTACTTGTTTTCATTGGAATATGGTAGTTTTGCATTGTATTGCATTTGTATTGGATACAGTAGTGTGGAGTGGGTTTCTTCCATCCAGCAACGTGAATCAGCCGTAGGCGTGCCTGTGTCCCCTTTCTCTTGAACCTCTTCCACCTCCCACCCAAAGTCCACTTTTTAACATCTCTCAGTTCTCTAGGTCAGGAATCTAGTAGGCTGGGCTGCGTACTGCTCTCAGAGTCTCACAAGGCCAAAACCAAGGTATCAACCAAGGCACTTCACCCCTGACCCCCAGAGATTCGTGTTCATCCCAAGGGCACAGTTCACTGCCTCCCACGGCCCCCAGGGATCTCATCCCACGACAGCGTCAGCTCAGCAGCTCTCTTCTGAATCTCGTCGGCTCAGAAGTCCCAGGTCTCATCATCTAAACCCTCTCAGTGAGTGTGGGTAAGGCTCTGGCAGTGACAGGTTCTCGGGCTCCAAAATCATCGCGGATGGTGAAGTTAAAAGAGGCTGGCTCCTTGGAAGCAAAGCTACGACAAGCCTAGACAGTGTACCAAGAAGCAGAGACGTCACTTTGCCAGCAAAGATGCGTATTGTCAAGCCTGTGGTTTTCTAGTCGTCACCTGCAGAAGTGAGGGGTGGGCCGCAGGAAGCTGCTGTGCAGCCGCTCAGTCGTGGCCGACTCTCTGCGGCCCCATGCACTGCAGCACGCCAGGCTCCCTGTCCTTCACTGTCTCCCCATTTGCTCGGACTCACGTCCACCGAGTCGGGGATGCCATCCAGTAACAGTGACAGACTGTTTTCTTCGGCTCCGAAGGAGGCTGCGCACTGAAGAATTGGTAACTTTTGAACCGTACTGCTGGAGAAGACTCCTGAGAGTCCCTTGGACTGCAAGGAGATCCAACCAGGCAATCCTAAAAATCCTTCCAGTGAGTATTCAGCACTGATGCTGAAGCTGAAACTCCAATAGTTTGGCCCCCTGATGCGAAGAGCAGACCCGGAAAAGATCCCTGATGCTGGGAAAGATCGCGGGCAGGAGGAGAAGGGGGCGACAGAGGATGCGATGGTGAGATGGCATCACTGACTCAGTGGACACGAGTTTGAGCACGCTCCGGGAGACAGCGGAAGGCGGAGGAGCCTGGCGTGGCGCCCGGGGTCACAAAGAGTCGGACTCGACTGAGCAGCTGAGCGACAGCGACCAAGGCTGTGCGTCCTGCGTCCTAGGCCTCCATCCTCGGCAGCTGTGGATCTGGGGAACTGGAGAGACCGCGTCTGCTCCCAAAACACCAGGTACACACATTCCGCCCAGACCGGGAGAGAGTGGAGAGCAGAATCCTCCGACATTCCAGGGAGCCTCGTCCCCTCCCCCCAAACTACAGGCAGGGTTGTGGGGTCACAACAGAATCAGGCTGCCAGCACCCCCTCCACCCCCGCCACCGAAGTGGCTGGCTGTACTCTAGCCTTGTCTTCCGGGCGTTGGGAGGAAACATCTGAGCAGCTTTGTGTCCATGGATTAGAAGCGATAGGGAGTTTCGCTGAGATGGAGAGGAAAGGGTTCCTGGCAGTAGGACTTGAGTGGCGTCTGATGTGAGGAGGGTTTGTAACGCGTGTCTGTAGCACTCCTCTCGCTCCACCGTCACCAGGCAGCGGGAAACGTGCAGACTCTCAGGTCAGATCTGCCCCCTTCTAGCTGAGTGGAGTTTGGAAATTTCTCGCCTCCATGTCCTCTCCGCTGTGATGTGGAGACACTACTGTGAACCCCGTCGGCTTGTTGTGAAGGTGCAGCGGGAACAGTATGTGAAAAGCGTTTTGTACGCTTGGAACTGTTTGCAGATAGGAGCTGGACTTGCGGTCTGAGTCCCCAGGACCACTGTGCCCTTCACCCCTGGCCCAGGGCGGTTTGACGGCCCAGACCTCGTTCTTTTCATCTGGAATACCCTACCCCCACCCCATGCCAATCTGATTAACTGACTGGTGTTCAGAGGGCGGGAGGCGAGGAGCCCACCGCGGGTGGCCCAGTGCAGGGTCCCAGGGTCAGTCCAAAGGCCAGAATTCTGGACCCAAGGAGGAAACCAGGCTGTTGGGGGAATCTTTCTCTGGGAAGAGAAAGTTGACCAGTTCATTTTGGTTCAAAAATAATTTTTACATGTTTTGTAGAAGGTAAAGTTCACTTCAGAAACTCAGATCTGTGGCAGAAAATCAAATCTCACACCACTGAACTTCTGTTCTCCAGCTCCTCCCAACATGTTTTAGGGTGTGCAGGAATGCAGGGACGGACACGCACGCACGCACGCCCGCCCGCACGCCCACCCATCCTGACCGCTTTGAACATAAACGGAAGCATGCTGAACACATTCTTCCTGACCCCGCTCTCGTCACTTTGTTGACGCTGACAGACACTGGTCCCGCTCAGGGCCATCGATCTGCCCCGCTTCTTCATCTTCAGGAAGTATCTGGGTCTCGTCTTGGTTTGCACTGGGTCGTCATCGCTGCGGGTGGCTGTTCTCCGGTCGTGGCGAGCAGGGCCTTCTCTCGGTTGGGGTTCACAGGCTGCTCGCTGGGGTGTCTTTCTCTTGTGGAGCGCGGTGTCTAAGCGCTCCGGCTTCAGAAGCTGGGGCTCACGGCCGCTAGAGCGCGGGGGCGTCAGTAGCTGTGGCTCAGGGGCTTAGTCACTCCGAGGCATGGAGGATTCAAGCCTGTGCCCCCTGGTGGGCAGGCAGGTTCTGATCCACTGCACCACCAGGGACGTCCTGCCCCCGTTCTTTCTAATGACTGCAAGGAGCGCCAGAATCCAGCCCCCTCCTGATTCTGGCCTGGAGAATTCCGTGGACTGCGTAGTCCCCTTATATGACTGTATCTGGGGTTTAACAAGGATGGTCTTACATTGTGCATAGTCTGCTACCTTGCTTAGCTTCCCAGGTGTCTCAGACAGTGAAGAATCCGCCTGCAGCACAGGAGATCTGGGTTTCATCCCTGGGCTGGAAACATGGCCTGGAGGGGGAAATGGCACCCCACTCCTGCATTCTTGCCTGGAGAACCCCACGGACAGAGGAGCCTGACGGGCTACCGTCCACGGAGTTGCAAAGAGTCGGACACGACTGAGCAGCGAGCACTTTGACTTTGCTTTATAACTGCATATTGTATTAAGGGGTTTGCTTGATTAATGAAAGTGGTAGGGAGAGTGTCTGTTGGGCTCTGGGCATACAGCAGTACCAAGCGACGGCACAGATATTCCCTTTGGGTGGTTGTGCCCCCCGCTAACCTACTCATTCCCTTTCACCGTGTATACAGGGCCTCAGTAATCACTTGCTGTATCAGAAAGCGTGCTCAGGTGAACGTATTTATACGAAAGCTTTTTCAGTGTTTACTGGGTTATTTTCATAGGAGAGTTGGCTGGAGACCAGGGTGCTATCCAGGGGCCCTGCCCCGTTGGTCCCGTCTAAGAGGAGCACTCATGAGGGTTGCGAACAGAAGCATGATGCTCGGCGCTGGCGGGAGGTGCCCAGCAGCCTCTGACGCTGAGCTCCCAGCGGCCCAGGGTTCAACGCCGCTTTGCCGTGGCTGGTATCAGATTATGGTCGTGTGAATAATTCAGGATTCTGAGACACAAAAGGGGCTGCTGGAGCGGGGGGTGGTGGGGAAGATGAACAGGCTTAGTTAAGGAGAAGACGAGTGTTTTTAGGATAAGATTCCAGAAAAGATAGGGAGGACTCAGACATCGAAGGACATGGTTATCACCCACCACTGTCCTTTCCCCCTTATCCAGAGAGGACGCAGAGTGGGGTCCCTGGGGCATCATCCGTGGATCTGGGTGTGAGAGGAAGCCGATCACCAGGGACCAGGCAGTGGTGACCTCATGGATAAGATTAAGGGGTCCCGGCCCCCCAAACAGCTCTCTCTCCAGCCTGCCTCCCACAGTCACCTGAGTGTGCTTTGCTGGGAGCTTTAGAACCCCCTTCAAGCTATCCCTGCAGTGTGCCAGGGTCCCAGGCCCCCACCCTGAAGTGTGTCAGGGTCCCAACCCCCCCACCCCCAAGCATGTTGGGGTCCCAGGCCCTGGCTCTCCAGTCCTTTTTTCCCAAACAGGACCCGGGCAGTTGCTAACACCCGAGCGCTGGGCTTGCATCTCTGCAGCTCAGCCTGACAGCTAGGTTGTGAGGGTGGGGCTTTTTTCCTGGGTAGGCATTGGCTTGAGCCACTGTAGCTTTCCAGGATCCAGGGAAACATCTCTTGAGTTGAAAACCCAAGGTGTCCTCAAGATGCTGGAGTGGCGATCACAGCAGCCCCCGCGCCCTGTGCCACAGGGGCTAAGGGGGCGTCTCCCCTCCCGGCCCAGCCTCAGCATCATGTGCCCCCGAGACCCGCTGCTCCCTGGGGCTGAGGGGGCGTCTCCCCTCCCGGCCCAGCCTCAGCATCATGTGCCCCCGAGACCCGCTGCTCCCTGGGGCTGGGAAGGGCGTCTCTGGGGCCTGCAGGCACGTCTCAGAGTGGCCTTCTCCCCGCCACAGAGGCCCCCAGCCGGAGGCGTGGCCGGGAGCCCACTGGAGGCCCGGCACACCTGTCAGGACCCTCTGCTCCCGAGAGCTCTGCTGCGCCCCTCAGCCGCCTTCAGTCCCCTCGCTGCTCCTGAGCGTCAGACTTCTGAGCCCTGGCCCAGGCGGTCGCTTTTGTCCCAGCCGCTCCGCTCATCTTCCTGCACGTTCTCTTCCCAGGGGCGCGGCTCAGCCTGTTTGCAGCGCCACCTTCCCCGTGAGCCTTCCTTGCCTCTTTTCCTGGCGGCTGGTGGCGTCGCTCACGTCCCACTCCTGCATTCTTGCCTGGAGAACCCCACGGACAGAGGAGCCTGACGGGCTACCGTCCACGGAGTTGCAAAGAGTCGGACACGACTGAGCAGCGAGCACTTTGACTTTGCTTTATAACTGCATATTGTATTAAGGGGTTTGCTTGATTAATGAAAGTGGTAGGGAGAGTGTCTGTTGGGCTCTGGGCATACAGCAGTACCAAGCGACGGCACAGATATTCCCTTTGGGTGGTTGTGCCCCCCGCTAACCTACTCATTCCCTTTCACCGTGTATACAGGGCCTCAGTAATCACTTGCTGTATCAGAAAGCGTGCTCAGGTGAACGTATTTATACTGAAAGCTTTTTCAGTGTTTACTGGGTTATTTTCATAGGAGAGTTGGCTGGAGACCAGGGTGCTATCCAGGGGCCCTGCCCCGTTGGTCCCGTCTAAGAGGAGCACTCATGAGGGTTGCGAACAGAAGCATGATGCTCGGCGCTGGCGGGAGGTGCCCAGCAGCCTCTGACGCTGAGCTCCCAGCGGCCCAGGGTTCAACGCCGCTTTGCCGTGGCTGGTATCAGATTATGGTCGTGTGAATAATTCAGGATTCTGAGACACAAAAGGGGCTGCTGGAGCGGGGGGTGGTGGGGAAGATGAACAGGCTTAGTTAAGGAGAAGACGAGTGTTTTTAGGATAAGATTCCAGAAAAGATAGGGAGGACTCAGACATCGAAGGACATGGTTATCACCCACCACTGTCCTTTCCCCCTTATCCAGAGAGGACGCAGAGTGGGGTCCCTGGGGCATCATCCGTGGATCTGGGTGTGAGAGGAAGCCGATCACCAGGGACCAGGCAGTGGTGACCTCATGGATAAGATTAAGGGGTCCCGGCCCCCCAAACAGCTCTCTCTCCAGCCTGCCTCCCACAGTCACCTGAGTGTGCTTTGCTGGGAGCTTTAGAACCCCCTTCAAGCTATCCCTGCAGTGTGCCAGGGTCCCAGGCCCCCACCCTGAAGTGTGTCAGGGTCCCAACCCCCCCACCCCCAAGCATGTTGGGGTCCCAGGCCCTGGCTCTCCAGTCCTTTTTTCCCAAACAGGACCCGGGCAGTTGCTAACACCCGAGCGCTGGGCTTGCATCTCTGCAGCTCAGCCTGACAGCTAGGTTGTGAGGGTGGGGCTTTTTTCCTGGGTAGGCATTGGCTTGAGCCACTGTAGCTTTCCAGGATCCAGGGAAACATCTCTTGAGTTGAAAACCCAAGGTGTCCTCAAGATGCTGGAGTGGCGATCACAGCAGCCCCCGCGCCCTGTGCCACAGGGGCTAAGGGGGCGTCTCCCCTCCCGGCCCAGCCTCAGCATCATGTGCCCCCGAGACCCGCTGCTCCCTGGGGCTGAGGGGGCGTCTCCCCTCCCGGCCCAGCCTCAGCATCATGTGCCCCCGAGACCCGCTGCTCCCTGGGGCTGGGAAGGGCGTCTCTGGGGCGGGCAGGCACGTCTCAGAGTGGCCTTCTCCCCGCCACAGAGGCCCCCAGCCGGAGGCGTGGCCGGGAGCCCACTGGAGGCCCGGCACACCTGTCAGGACCCTCTGCTCCCGAGAGCTCTGCTGCGCCCCTCAGCCGCCTTCAGTCCCCTCGCTGCTCCTGAGCGTCAGACTTCTGAGCCCTGGCCCAGGCGGTCGCTTTTGTCCCAGCCGCTCCGCTCATCTTCCTGCACGTTCTCTTCCCAGGGGCGCGGCTCAGCCTGTTTGCAGCGCCACCTTCCCCGTGAGCCTTCCTTGCCTCTTTTCCTGGCGGCTGGTGGCGTCGCTCACGTCAGCTGAATTTTCCCCGCGGGCCCTCCCTCCTCCTCTTAGGCCTGAGCTCTTTCTGCAGCCTCCTGGCTCTGGAGCCGTGTGGCTGTTCCTGGCTGAAGGCCCCCTGCACCGCACGCCTGCCGAGCAGGCCCTCTCCTCGTCCTCGTGTCCTCAGGGCTCTGCGGACGCGGTGCTGAGTGCGGGTGTGAGGGTGGGTGCTGGCTGCCTGGGCAGACGGGCAGGTGGCTGACGGGAGGCTGGCCGTCGGACCCTGGCCCCACGGTCCACGGTGCCCCTTGTCCGAGGCGTTGCCC
Organism: Madoqua kirkii; assembly: GCA_006408675.1. Lineage (NCBI taxonomy): Eukaryota > Metazoa > Chordata > Mammalia > Artiodactyla > Bovidae > Madoqua > Madoqua kirkii. The sequence continues at coordinate 4,815 of SJYC01047776.1, read as the reverse complement.
CCTTAAGCCTCTGTGCTGTGCTTCTCCCTGCTATTAACGGTTTTTTATTTTAATTCTGTTTTTTAGAGTTAGTCATATATATCAGAGGAAGCCTTAACGTTTCTTATTCTTGTTTGTAAAAATCCTGACAATTGACTGCTTGATGTTTCCTCAAGAAAACAAGTATCTGAATCAAGTTGCCTGTTTTTCATGTTTGACATTTTGCTTGATTTGTGTGTTTCCTTTTTAGACTCTGGTTCTCCATGAAAGGGAGAGTCCCCGTCCAGAACTTAGCACGGCCCCCTGGCACATAGCAGGGTCTCCGCACATGTGAACTGCACAAGATGAACTGAATCTCCTGTGTTCAACAGCCAAGGAGCCCTTGGGGTCTCTGCTGCTGGGAGACTCTCCCCAACGGGCACTACTGAAAGGGAGCTTTTAGCTGGGAGGAGAGTTAGGCTGGTGTGCTGAGCCAGAATTCCCTGCTGTGATCTTTTCCTCTTGGCCTTGAAATGGGGGGCCCCCTCTCCCTCTTCCCTCTGTAGGCACTCTCCTGGGGGCTGAGTCAGGCCTGGCTGCAGACAGCCCCATGCCCCAGGGCTCTGCACAGACACTGCATGCAGGGCACCATCTGGATGCCAGGTGGCCCGCCTGCCCCGACTCGGGGAGTGTGGGGTCCACCCTGCCACCTCTGACCGCCCCTCACCCTCAGGACAGAGTGCCAGTCCAGTGGCTGGAAGGCACACTGGTCTCTCAGGGTCCACACCTGGGCACATACCTCGAGCTTCCCTGACTTCCTTCCATGCCCACAGCAACCACATGAGTTGGAGCGAAGGAATTCCCACCTGACAGATGGAGAAACTGAGGCTCGGGAAGCAGAAGTGGCTTGCCCAGGGTTACGTGGCTAGGGGAGCTGGGCTTTGAACCAGAGTCTCCTGACCCTCTTAGCTGCAGCAGTTCTCAGCTCTTCCTGTTCCTTTGGGGAAAAAACCAACTATCAGAGATTCAGTTTTCTAGGGCCTGTACCCAGAGATTCTGACCCACAGGCTGTGGGGTGTGGCCCAGGAATCTGCATTTACAACAGAGCGGGTACCCCAGTGCACCTTAGAAGTGCTTCTCTGCGTATCTGCGTCTCCTTAACTAGGGGCATGAAGAAGTTGCCTCCCCTTGGTCCGGTCCACTCCCGAGGGCAGGCAGTCTCGGGACCTGGCTGGCACGCCTGTGTTTATGTAAAGGGAGGGTCGGGGAAGGGTCCCTTCAGGGACGGCTGGCCTGGACGGGGAGATGCTGATCACACTGCCTGAGCATCTTGCTGTTGTCTCGGAGAGACTTGGTTTAAAACTCGGGCTACCGTTCCGCAGCCGGTGGTCTGAGGTTCCCGGTTTCACGTCTCTGCCCCTCGGAGCCGATAGCCCTGCCGCTTCGGTTTGCTTGGGAGACGAAAAGGCTGTCTCCGAAGGGCTGGTGCAGAGCTGTGCCTGAATGCACGCCTCCTGAATAGGCCACACTCCCGTCTCTGCGCCTTTGTTTGTGCCGAGGTTTTGGGCTTTCTGGAAAGTCTTTCCCTCACCCCTGCTCGTCCCTGGCTGCGGTTGGTCTGGTCATTTGCAGTAACCCAGGACTGGCGCCTCATTACCTTCTAAGGTGTGTAAGGACGTCCCTAGGTCTGGGTTTCGAGTAGCTGGGAAACGACAGGTGTCAACCTCAGCCCAGGTTCCAAAGAAATTCTTCCTTAGCTCACACAGACCTAGAGCTTTTTCAGTTTTGGGGGGTGGTGGGGGAGTTGGTTTTGTTCTCCTTTTCTGTCACTTGTCCAAGACCCCTCGTGATGCCCTCACTCCACCCCAGGCCCTCTCCATGCTGAATGTTCTGAAGGCCGACAGCGGGTCCCCTGTCTGCCCCGTGGACTGGGGTGGACCACGGGAAAGGTGCCACCCAGCTGCGTTCTGAAGTCGTCCTCCACGTGCTGGCCCCGTCGGCTCCTAACTTATTTCACTCTGAGAAGCGTGGATTAAAAACTAGTGAAGTCAGTCACTTAGGGGTTGGCAGGGACTTCTGAGATCGGACGCCCTGCCGCTCACTGGGCGCTTCGTCCTCAGCCAGCCGGAGTTTGAGTACCGCCGGGGATAGGGTTCTTGTCTCCCACCCAAGGCCGTGGCATCGTTGCACTTTTATCTGTGGCTCCTCTTCATGCTCACGGAGGCTCAGAAGTTTCTCGGGCCCAGGGAGTGTGGGAACAGGTGGTACAGCTGGGATGAAGGTGGCGAGACTCCTGAGCCTAGGAGGTGAGAGGGTTCAGCACAATGGGTTCCCAGAGGCTGGAGTGGGGTTGCAAGGTCAGTTCAGTGCGCTTCAGTCGCTCAATCATGTCTGACTCTTTGCGCCCCCATGAACTGAAGCACGCCAGGCCTCCTTGTCCGTCACCAACTCCCAGAGTTTACCCAAACTCATGTCCATTGAGTTGGTGATGCCGTCCAACCATCTCATCCTCTGTCGCCTCCTTCTCCTGTGTTCAATCTTTCCCAGCTTCAGAGTCTTGTCCAGTGAGTCCGTTCTTTGCATCAGGTGGCCAAAGTATTGGAGTTTCAGCTTCAGCATCAGCCCTTCCAATGAATGTTCAGGACTGATTTCCGTTAGGATGGGCTGGTTGGATCCTTTAGGGTGGACTGGTTACAAGGTGGACTTACCCAAATCAGCACGGCCGTGGTGGGCCCTGGCACGGCGATCACCCTCCTGTCTTATAGTCGCTGCATTTGGAACGCTGCCTGGATGCGCTTTGTGTTCAGATCCTGCAGAGCTGAACGGAATCCCCCAGATCCTCCCTGACCAGGGCCGGGATGAATCCAGAGTCTGGAGAGGGGCTGAGACTGAAGCTTGGGGTGGGGTGGTCCGGCAGGGAGAGGGGAAGGATGAGGGCTGAGGAGCTGGGATGAGGCTGGCTTTGGGGCTGGAAAAGAGCCTGCGGTTTCCTTCAGTAAAGGGAAAGAAGGTGCAAGCGTCAGTCTCTCAGCCCTGCGCAACTGTGACCCCGTGGACTGTAGCCGCCAGGCTCCTCCGTCCAAGGGCTTTTCCAGGCAGGAACACTGGAGCGGGGTGCCGTGCCCTTCCCCAGGGGGTCTTCCCGACCCCGGGTCGAGCCTGGGTCTCCTGCAGCGGAGGCAGCCTCTTTCCTGAGCCACCGGGAGAGCCCGTAGAGTCTTCTGGTGAAGGCGGCTCTTAGGAAGCGCTTCCCTGGTTGATGGCGCTTCCCTGGTTGATGGCGCTTCCAGCCCGTTTCACAGAAGGCGTCTCACCTGAACCACCCACTGGGGACAAACTCACCATTGAACCGGGCTGTGTGGTTTGACCTTCACGTGGGAGAGTGTGTTTCGACTGGCCTGGGGGCACCCCCCCCCACGGACGGCCTCCCATCACCACGGGGACTGAGGGTGGGGCTGAGGGGGGAGCATTCCATCCCCAAGGGTTCTGTTTCCAGCCGGTTGCCTCTTTTCCAGCTGTTCTTTCATCCTGGGCCAGAATGGCCTGCGGCCGGCGGCTTCCCGAGGCTTCCTCCCCCAAAGTCTCTGTCTTGGGCATATGGCGAGGGGGGCGCCAGCTGACACTGCAGCCCAGAGCCTGTATTTCAAAGCAGTTACACACACCACACACACACCATACACATACCATATACACACACACACATGACACACACCATACACATACCATATACATACCATACACACACACACCACACACACCATACACATACCATACACACACACACACCACACACACCATACACACACATACACCACACAAACCACACACACCATACACATACCATACACACCGTACACACCATATACATACCACACACACCATACACACACACACACCATACATACACACACACCACACACACCATACACACATACCATACACATACCATACACACCATACACACCACATACATACCACACACACCATACACACAAACCACACACACCATATACACACATACACGACACACACCACACACACAAGCCATATACACACATATACCACACACACCATACACACACCACACACACCATATACACACATACACCACACACACCATATACACACATACACCACACACACCATACACAAACATACACCACACACACCATACACACACCATACACATACCATACACCTGTCTCTTATACACATCTTCAGGGTCCACACCTGGGCACATACCTCGAGCTTCCCTGACTTCCTTCCATGCCCACAGCAACCACATGAGTTGGAGCGAAGGAATTCCCACCTGACAGATGGAGAAACTGAGGCTCGGGAAGCAGAAGTGGCTTGCCCAGGGTTACGTGGCTAGGGGAGCTGGGCTTTGAACCAGAGTCTCCTGACCCTCTTAGCTGCAGCAGTTCTCAGCTCTTCCTGTTCCTTTGGGGAAAAAACCAACTATCAGAGATTCAGTTTTCTAGGGCCTGTACCCAGAGATTCTGACCCACAGGCTGTGGGGTGTGGCCCAGGAATCTGCATTTACAACAGAGCGGGTACCCCAGTGCACCTTAGAAGTGCTTCTCTGCGTATCTGCGTCTCCTTAACTAGGGGCATGAAGAAGTTGCCTCCCCTTGGTCCGGTCCACTCCCGAGGGCAGGCAGTCTCGGGACCTGGCTGGCACGCCTGTGTTTATGTAAAGGGAGGGTCGGGGAAGGGTCCCTTCAGGGACGGCTGGCCTGGACGGGGAGATGCTGATCACACTGCCTGAGCATCTTGCTGTTGTCTCGGAGAGACTTGGTTTAAAACTCGGGCTACCGTTCCGCAGCCGTGTGGTCTGAGGTTCCCGGTTTCACGTCT